>CAUYTI010033976.1:0-23692 GCA_963575145.1 Galago senegalensis
GTTGTGGTGGGCACCTGTGGTCCCAGCTACTTGGGAGGCAGAGGCAAGAGACTTGCTTGAGCCCAGGAGTTGGAGGTTGCTGTGAGCTGTAATGCCATGGCACTCTACCCAGGGGGACAGCTTGAGGCTCTGTCTCAAAAAAAAAAAAGTTTTATCAAGTGATAACACTGCTTATTCAAAAAAGAATAAACTCAGAGGTTCAGGTTAAGTAGGGCGAATGGGTAGACACTTTTTCTCTCCTTATATGGCCTTTGCTTTGAAAATGGAAAGCCTCTAACAGTGGCTGCCTCTGGCTTATTTTCATGCCTTTTCTTCCTCAGCTGTCTTTAGCCAAAGCCTGTGCAAATGGGCACCAGCTTGGACTAGAAACAAAAGTGTCCAATGATATCGTCTGCCAGCTATTTCAGGCTTCCCAAGCCGTCAGTAAGCAGCAGGTCTTCTCTGTGCAGAAGGGACTCAACGACACTATGAGGTAAGGCATCTAGCTGGAGCTGCTCATCTTTCACCTACATCACTTGTCAGAATGCAGTGAGGTGTCTATTATCAGCCCATCAGGTCCCCCTAACTATGTGTGTATACACATGTGTGTTATCTAAAACCAGGGATGCCAAAGTTATCAAGGACTATGAGGAAGAAAATATCCTACCCACTCTCTCTAGTTATCCTTTCTAAGCTACAGAATGTGTTAAACAATGGGGTTCACGTCCCCAGCTCCCGCAGCCAAAATATGACCTTTCCTTATGACCCACCTGTATGAGCATCAGCGTGTCACGTGAGACTGTCAGGCTCTGTAACCTGCATCTTCCTGTGGGTTGCTTTCTTCTGAAGTTTGGAGATAACACACTTTTACACTAAATCTCTGAACGCGTTAAAGGGTGAAATGGAAAATGCCAGTAGCTGTGGAGGCTTACACCTGAGATTTCAAATGCATTCTGGCAAACAACTCCCAGCACATAGTAGGTGCTCGTAGTTAGAAATGGTTGTCTCTTTCCTGGAGAGGCAAGGCTCGATTTCCCTCTCTCATAACCCCATAGAGGGCTCCAAACTGTAGCTTTCACACCCTGTGGGCAGCCCCCACTTCTGTCCCTTTCTCTCTTAGCTCTTCCCTCTTTCTGTTGGAAGGAGTATGCTGACAACACTTTCTAACTCCCTTAGGCTGCCTCTTTTTTTTTTTTTTGTACTGTTGTAACTCATTTTAAGTGTGGGAGGGTGTTAACAAATAATTTAAGCATTTTAAAATATACAGTTCAGTGATCTGTTTCTAGAGGTTGGATCATTAAGCTTGTCAACTCCATCTGCTTAGGAAGGTTCCCTGTCCACAGTGGCCTCCAGGTAAACCTCAAATGCTTGGGGAAAATAGAGACTTGTCTGCTTCTCCTGTGCCCCACATCAATTGGCCTGTCTCCTCATCCTATCTCCTACCCTTGGAGGTCCTTCCACCTGGGCTGATACCTATTATCTGCCTGTCTACCTGTCTCCAGCTTCATCACCATTCTCTCTCACTTTCTGTCCCCTTTATTTTGAGACAAGTGTCTCATCTCCTTTGCTCAGAAAGGTTTTACCATATTTGGGCATCCTTTGGGGTTTTCTTGTGACCATTTGAGTTCCTGGTTGCTAGGCTTCGTCTCCTTGTGGAGAGGGACCTGGTCTATCAGCCCTCCAGTGTTTGACAGGGTTGCTGGGTGAGTGGGGCTGAGAACTCCAGCCCCCCACTTCAGTGGCTCTTGCTTTACCAAGTCCCTGGCACCTTGCTGTGTTGTGGAGATTGTGAGAAATGACCCCTATGGGTTGGACATGGTGGCTCATGCCTATAATCCTAGCAGTCTGGGAGGCTGAGGCCCATGGATTGCTTGAGCTCAGGAGTTGGAGACCAGCCTGAACAAGAGCAAGACCCCTCTTTAGTCTTTAGTCTCTACTAAAAATAGAAAAACCGGGCTCAGCACCCATAGCACAGTGGTTATGGCACCAGCCACATACACAGAGGCTGGCAAGTTCAAACCCGGCCCAGGCCAGCTGAACAACAATGACAACTGCAACAAAAAATAGCAGGGCATTGTGGCTGGTGCTTGTAGTCCCAGCTACTTGAGAGGCTGAGGCAAGAGAATCACTTAAGCCCAAGAGTTTGAGGTTTCTGTAAGCTATGCCACAGCACTCTACTGAGGGCCACATAGTGAGACTGTCTCAAAAAAAAAAAAAAAAGAAAAACTAGTTGGCCACTGAGGCATGTGCCTGTAATCCCAGCTACTCAGGAGGCTGAGGCAGGAGGATGGATCACTTGAGCCCTGGAGTTTGAAGTTGCTGTGAGCTGTAATGCCATGGTACTCTGCCCAGGGCACAGAGTGAGACTCTGTCTCAAACAAACAAAAAAAACCTAAGGAAATGATCCCATTGAGCAAGTTGTCCCATGAAGGAGTTCAGGTTTACAGAAGAATCAAAGCTCTTGCTGCTGTTGAGTGACCTTTCTCTCCCACAACACGGCCTACCTTACCTCCCACCTGGGCACCTGGAGAGTTGGGTAATCCCTGTGTAGTGAGAGGCTGAGGACTTGAGCCTTTTCACTTTGCACTGGCTCAAAGCCCCCAGGTGCTGGCGTGTGTGAGTGCTGGGAATGCACAGGCCTGGGAGAGGGAGGCAGGGTGTGGAGGTGGAGGGCATGCCACTGCCCAGGAACAAAGTGGGGAGATTCTGGGCATGCTGTGAGGGGCATGACCCAGAGGGTCTCCCTAGCTTCTGTACATGGTGTTTCCAGCCTGTGTTCTGTGATTCTACATATGACCATCTTGCTCACTCAGCCAGGCAGCCCCAGAGGAAACTGGAGACAGGGCACTTGGAGACCACTTGCACTGGTGTTCAGGAGTTGGACTTTTCCCACAGGTACATTCTGATTGACTGGCTGGTAGAAGTGGCCACCATGAAGGACTTCACAAGCCTGTGTCTTCACCTGACTGTGGAGTGTGTGGACCGCTACCTGCGGAGGAGGCTGGTGCCTCGGTACCGGCTGCAGCTGCTGGGCATTGCCTGCATGGTCATTTGCACCCGGTGAGATACACACCCCGCCCATCTAGTAGGGACATGCTTGCCCTCCCTGGGCTCAAGAGTACCTGTGCTTCATATGCTTATAGTTGTTGGTCCTTGAGTGTCTCAGGTGGTTAGAGAATGGAGCGCCTAAGCAGAGTGGCAGTCTGCAGGCAGGGATGGCAGGACTGACTTCACATGTGGGTGGCTATTCTGCTGGGCAGCTCGTCCTGGCCCAAATGTGGCTTCCCTCTTGCAGGCCCAGGCTGGACTGCGTGTCCCTGCTCCTGAGGGCAACGGGATGATGGGGGATGGGTGCAATCAGCTGCTAAAGTTCCTGTAATTCTGGAGCTGGAGGGTCTCACACCCCCACTGATGCCCCTGCAGAGCCCACTTCACCCACATGGGCATCATTCCTGTACCCCAACACCTCTGCCAGATCACGTCACATCCCCTTACATTTCATCTCAACCTGCTTTCTTTTAACCAACCTCAGTTATCCTGGCTTTGCCTTTAGAAGTGACGTCAAAGACCACTCCCAACACCCCCTTTGCATTTGAGAGCATTCCTATATCAGCCTCCATGGCATTTCCCTTGGGCAGTGCTTTCCAGGCTGAATGGTGGCTGTTGGGTTCAGTGGCTGAGGATTGGGTTTGGTGGCAGGTAGCAATGGAGAAACTACAGAGGGTCACTTATCTCTCAGATGAGTAACCCAGAGGCAGAGGGTCAGACTCGGTCACTGGGGTACTTTCTTTGTTTCACAAGATCACAGCAGAGCCTGGCGCCTGTCTCATCTCTGCTGCTCCCTTGGTGCTGCCCTCATCCCTATGACCCTTCACCTACCATGTCCACCTTTGCATCGAGCTTAGTCTCAGGGCTACATGTAGCCAGGGTAGGTACTAGGAGGTGTGCCAACTCCATGCAGTGTCATGTTACCACAGAAGGAATATGGCTTCAAGTGGGCAGAGCAGCCATACACCTGTCAGAACCCTCTTCACATGTGCTCTGGGCCCTAAATTCAGTGTCCCAGGTCTTGTCCTCCCTGTCAAGGTAACCAATGTTCAAGCAGATAGACTTGCCTTCAGTCCAATGGGAAGGTGCCCTTGGAACAAAGAAGCAGTGTGTTTCAAGATAGTGGGTGGGCCTGGGTGTAGAGCACGACTGTTAGGACCCCTGTGGCCAAACATCACTATGTACAGACTCTGCTTTGGGTGACCTTTGTGGCCTTTGCCTCCAACTCCAGGGTTTAAAGCAGTGGTTCTGGCTCGACGCCTGTGGCTCAAGTGGCTAAGGTGCCAGCCACATACACCCAAGGTGGCGGGTTTGAGTCCAGCCCGGGCCCGCCAAACAACAATGATGGCTGCAACCAAAAAATAGCCGGGCATTGTGGCAGGCACCTGTGGTCCCAGCTACTCCAGAGGCTGAGGCAGGAGACTTGCTTGAGCCCAGGAGTTGGAGGTTGCTGTGAGCTGTGATGCCACAGCACTCTACCCAGGGGGACAGCTTGAGGCTCTGTCTCAAAAAATAAAATAAAAATAAAGCAGTGGTTCTCAACCTTCCTAATGCTGCAACCCTTTAATACAGTTCCTGTGGGTCATGACCCACAAGTTGAGAACCACTGGTTTAAAGTGTTTATGCTCAATGAATGGACTCCATCACAGATAGGGTACCTTCTCATCCTTGAGATCATTTAGAATTTATAGTGTGACTTAAGGCCCTTTTGCAGAGATGTTTCTGAGTCTGCCTCATAGCCCTGCTGCCTTTACTCTGCCTCCACCTGTGCCTCTGGTCCCTCAGTTGTCCAGTACCTTCTTTTTTTTTTTTTAAAGACAAAGTCTCACTCCCTCCTCACTCTGTTGCCCTGGGTACAGTGCCATGGTGGCATCATAGCTCACAGCAACCAAAACTCCTGGGTTCAAGTGATCCTCTATGTCCAGCACCTTCTGACTGTACTATCCTTTTAATTCTCCTTCCACAGGCAGCTGGGGTGATTGAATAACCTCCTTTTGTCACCAAAGCCATCCCACCCTTCTTACTTGAAGCCTCCCAGGAATCTGGGATCCCCTGAGACCCCTTCTTTGTTTTTCAGGTTCATCAGTAAGGAGATCCTGACCATCCGAGAGGCTGTGTGGCTCACGGACAACACATACAAATATGAGGACCTGGTGAGGATGATGGGAGAGATTGTCTCTGTGCTGGAAGGAAAGATTCGAGTAAGTGGTAGTTTTCTTTTTCCTTAATAATCACATGAGTCCTCACTGTGTTGGAGGACTCGGAGGGGAATCGGCTTTGCTGCTCTGGGAAGTCCTCATGGACCAGGAAGCCATGGCTGTATTGCACTTAGGGCATCAGTGTGAACATCATCTGGGCCACCCCCTGGGCTGGGCCCATGTGGCAATGTGGTGGAGGAGCCCTCTGAGTGCTAAAACCCCATGCCCACCCCTTGTCTATCTAGGTCCCTACTGTGGTTGATTACAAAGAGGTCCTACTGACCCTGGTCCCCACGGCACCAAGAACCCAACACCTGTGCAGCTTCCTGTGTGAGCTCTCCCTGTTGCACACCAGCCTGTCTACCTACACCCCTGCCCGCCTGGCTGCCGCAGCCCTGCTCCTGGCCAGACTGACACATGGGCAGAGTAAGGAACAGATCTTCAAGGGGGGGGGTGGGGATGTTTCCTGGGTTCAGGGGAAGTACTCTAATAGGAGGGCTACAGGGAGGAAATGAAATGGACATCTACCCATCCTGGAGAAGGAAACACACCAGAGCAAACCAAAGGGACTTCTCTTTGGGGGGTGAGTAGGAAGCAGCTTGAGCTTAAGTTCCCCAGGTTTCTGTTCCACATAGGGGGCCTCTTCAATTGTTTGTTTGTTTTTGAGGCAGTCTCCCTCTGTCACCTGGGCTGGAATACAGTGGTGTTATCAAGCTCACTGCAGCCTCAAACACTCAGGCTCAAGCGATCCTCTAGCCTCAGCCTCCTGAGTAACTGGGCCTACAGGCGCCTGCCACAATGCCCAGCTAATTTTTCTATTTTTAGTAAAGATGAGGTCTTGTTCATGCTCTTGCTCAGGCTGGTCTCAACTCCTGAGCTCAAGGGATCCTCCCTTCTCAGCCTCCCAAAGTGCTGGGATTATAGACGTGAACTACCATGCCCATCCTTCAATTGGGATAACAACCCTGAGTTCCAGGAAACTACAGTAGAACTGTCAGTGTTGTGGGTGGGAGTGGCTGAGTAACCATCTTGACAGTCCTTCCATCCCTTCTGCTTTCCTCCCCAGCACAGCCCTGGACCACGCGATTGTGGGAGCTTACTGGATTCTCCTATGAAGATCTCATCCCCTGTGTCTTGAGCCTTCATAAAAAGTGGTGAGTTTGGGGCAGCACCTGTGGCTCAAAGGAGTAGGGCGCTGGCCTCATATGCCGGAGGTGGTGGGTTCAAACCCAGCCCCAGCCAAAAACTGCAAAAAAAAAAAAAGGTGGTGAGTTTGTAAAAGAAAGGCGTCCTCTGGCCAGACTTTGGTGGAGTGGATGGGGCCTCACAGTCAAGGGCATTTGCTTTCCCTTGTGACAGCTCTTGGTCCACACACATAGATCTTTCCGCAGTGAGTTTCAGGCCAGGAATGTTCCTCAGAGCTACCCTCTTCTAAAACTTCCAGGGCTATGTTCTTTGTTGTTGTTGTTGCCCTCTGTAGAGTGCTGTGGCATTATAGCTTATAGCAACCTCAAACTCTTGGGTTCAATTGATCCCCTTGCCTCAGCTTCCCAAGTAGCTGGGACTACAGGTACCTGCCATGGTGCCTGGCTCAGGTTGGTCTCAAACTCATGAGCTCAGGTGATCCACCTGCCTCAGCCTCCCAGAGTACTAGGATTACAGGTAAGACCCATCACACCTAGCTCAGGGCTATGTTCTTACTCCATACATTCTGCATATTGGACGTGTGTACAGTAGCTCTTCCCAGCCCCGGCCTAATTCCACAGGCAGCAGAACAGATATCCCTGACCAGGAGTAATTTCAGTATATGATAGATTGTCATCTAGCTTAGGAGATGGCAAACCATGGCTCCCAGGACAAATTTGGCCCACCACCTGTTTTATAAATAAAGTTTTTGTTGTTGTTTTGGGTTTTGTTAGAGACAGTCTCAACTTTGTCCCCCTCATTAGAGTGCTGTGGTGTCACAGCTCACAGCAACCCAGCTCTTAGGCTAGGTGATTCTCTTGCCTCAGCTTCCCAAGTAGCTTGGACCACAGGCGCCTGCCACAACCCCTGGGTATTTTTTGTTGCAGTTTGGTGGGGGCTGGGTTTGGACCCACCACCCTTGGTATATGGGGCTGGCACCCTACTCACTGAGCCACAGGACTGACCTGAAAATAAAGTTTTATTAGCACAAAGCTGTGTTCATACATTTCCACATGTTGGCTGCTTTTGCTCTGTAACAGGTGAATTTCATGCTGTAACAGAGACCACATAGCCCACAGAACTGAAAATACTTGCTGCCTTTCCCTTTATGGAGCAAGTTTTCTGCCCCTGATCTAGCAATTGGTCTAGATCAGCAGTTCTCAAACCTGTGGGTCACACTGTATTAAAGAGCTGCAGCATTAGGAAGGTTGAAAACCACTGGTCTAAATAAAGCCACTCACTGAAAAAAGGAAAGATAGTACAGGGGTCCCTCAGCACCTGGTCCTATCTGTACCTGCCATACTCAGCCCTGGCCAGGCATGTCCTCTACCTCCATTCAGGTCTCCTCCCCTACGGCTCCTGCACCTGGCACCTTCACCCCCTGGGCCACTTCCCTACAGCCCATGTTGGTTCATCACATGGCATTCATGGAGGCCCAACCATGGTTCGGGTACCAGAGGAGTAGCCAGGTGGTGGAAGAACAGAAGTTAGGTGGTGATAGAGGCAAAAGCAAAAGAGGGGAAGGGAAAGGGTCTTCATCATCTGTGTGCCAGGGCCTGAGTGTGTACTGGTCAGGCTGGTGGCTATGAGTGGAGAGCATCATGGAGGCAAAGGACGTGGATGGACTGTTTTCATCCCCTTCAGCCTCCTACTCAGCCTCACTCAGACTTTTTGTTTTCTTAGCCCCCTGTCTAGTCTCTCTCTTAGCAAACCCAGTAGGCTGACCCCACGGGGGTCTTTTCTCTTGCCTACTTCAGTGTAAGTTTCCCATTGCCCACCCCAGAGGTCCAGGTAGTTCTGACTTTCTGTCTCTCCTCAGACTTCCCCTGGGAGACTTAACCACTTCAGGATTCAGACCACATCTAAACCTCGACCTCCAGCTTGAGCCCAGAGACTGAGCCTACCATGCTCTAGTCCTCAGTCAGCTGTACATCCTGTTGTTGGCCTTGGTCTTAGCCATTTCATCCTAGCAGAGGATTCAACCAGCTTGTTTATCTTCTCCATCCCACACCCTAGCAGCCCTCCAACCCGGTACCCTTTCCTTGAACACTCACATCTTAGGGCCTGACC
The DNA here is from genome assembly GCA_963575145.1 of Galago senegalensis. Taxonomy (NCBI): domain Eukaryota; kingdom Metazoa; phylum Chordata; class Mammalia; order Primates; family Galagidae; genus Galago; species Galago senegalensis. The sequence continues at coordinate 8,481 of CAUYTI010033976.1, forward strand.
TCCCCAGGGCCTCCTGGAATACTAGGCAGGCACTTCTGAATGTGTCTTTTCCACTTATGCCCATCTGGGGCCCAGCTCTGTAGCACTGGGTTTGCCATTACCCTTTTCCAGAGCAGCACAGGCCCCTAACCAGCCCCTTCTGTGTTGCTGCCCCTTCCCTTCTGGGCTCCAGCGTGGAGGCTGCCAGCATTTCTCAGAACCTGACATGTGTTTTTGCCAATGTTATTTTCTCCTGTGGTACCTGGACCCACTACATGATTCAGGGAATGAGGGTGATGGTGATAGGGTTTATATGTATCTGAGCCCACCTTTGTTTGCACTAAGTGCACAAGTCATCACTGATACTGGCCACCAAAAGTTGTTGCTGAGCTATGTTTATTCTTTTCCACCTGAAGACGTTTTTCATCTCAAACCAGATAAATTGGAACATTTATTTACAAACTAAATATCCTTCAATTGTACGACTTAATGAGCTTTTAATAAATTCACAATTGTGCAATAACCACAATCAAATTTACAACATTTTACCACCCACAAAGGAAACCCCGTATTGGCTGGGCACACTGGCCCACACCTGTAATCCAGCACTTTGGGAGGCTGAGGTGGGTGGATCTCCTGAGCTCATGAGTTCAAGACCAGCCTGAGCCAGAGCAAGCCCTCATCTCTAAAAATAGCCTGCATTGTGGCGGCTGCTTGTAGTTCCAGCTACTTGGGAGGCTGAGGCAAGAGAATCACTTGAACCTGAGAGTTAGAGGTTGCTGTGAACTATGACACTAGGGCACTCTACCAAGGGTGACAAAGTGAGTCTCTGTCTCAGAAAAAGAAAAAAAGAGAGACCCTTTGTGCCTTAGCTGTCACCCCCAATTCCTGCTACTTCCCCAGCCCCTGGCAACCACCAGTTATTTTACGTCTCTGTGGATTTGCCTGTGCTAGACATTTTGTATATATGGAATCATAAAATGTGTGGCCTTTTGCATTGAGTTATTTCACTCTAGGTTTTTCTGTGTCACAGCATGTGTCAGAGCTCTGTTCCTTTTATAGTTGAATGAAGTCTCTTTATAGGAGTAATGGCGTTTTGTTCACCGTGTCTTCAGAGGGTAGACACATGCACCTTCCTGCCTTTGGGTGATGGTGAACAATGCTGCTGTGAACATTCTTGTACAAGTTTTTATGTAGACATCCTTTTTGGCTTTCAGATGTATACCTAGGGCTGGAACTGCTGGGTCACAGAGTGGCTCTGTGTGTAACCCTTTGGCTGCCAGACCATTTTCCAGAGGGGCTACACTGATTTGCATTCTCATTGCTGCAAGCATTTGTCCCCTCTCACTTCAGTGAGTTGAGGCTAAAAATGGGGTGGGGGTGCCTCACATGTCTACCTTGTCTGTCCATTTCCAGCTTCCATGATGACACCCCCAAGGACTACAGGCAAGTGTCACTGACTGCCGTGAAGCAGCGATTTGAGGACAAGCGCTATGAAGAAATCAGCCAGGAAGAGGTGCCTCCCTCTCCTGCCATCTGGGTGTCTTAAGTGGGGACACTGGGTGGAGATGGGCCTCACATGGCCCTAGCCCCTCAGCCTCACCCTTGGATGCCTCAAAGGCTTCCCTGACTCTGGCCTCCCTTTAGGTGCTAAGCTATGGCCAGTTGTGTGCAGCACTGGGAGTGAAACAAGAAAGTCCAGAACCCCCATCTTTCCTCAGCACCGGTGACATCCATGCCTTCCTCAGCTCTCCCTCGGGGAGGAGAACCAAACGGTTAGTTAGACCTGTGTCCATGGCTCTGCTATGGGGGCCAGCTCCTGTGTGCTTGCCAGAGAAGCATCTTCCACTATGATGGGAGGCCTGGGTTCCTCCTGACAGGGCTGCCATCTACATCTTATTCTGCAAATGGTTCCCTGACTACTTGGGGATGGGGTCACCTGCAGGAAAAGCCTGCACACATACAAGCATCTGAGGACGAGGTGGTGGGATCTAGCTGTATGCCCAGACACCACCACCACCCAGGTCCATCTGTTGTCTGGGAGTGAAACCCCCTTGATGATAGTAGGGCACCTCCACCCATCCCCAGAGGTCAAAGAACAGAAAGGCTATGTTGCTGTGGTGACTTCTCCCAGGCACAGCTGCACACTCTGGCCTCCTGCCCTTTCTAGGCACAGCCTGAGCCCAGCTGGCAGCCATGTTGCACTCCCAGGGATAGGCTACCCCATGCAGTCCTTGCCCAGTGCCAGGCTAAGCACTGCTTGCTCCCTGTTTACTCAGCACTGGAGGATGGTGTCACTGTTCTACCAGTTTCCAGATGGTCCCACAGCTGACCAGGGTGGACTATAGTTCACATCCAGACTAGGAGCTGCCCTCAGGGCTTACCCTTTTTCTAGCCTCATGGGTGTTTTCTACTTAGCAGTTTTAGAAGCACACGGTGTGGGCCAGGGGCAGGCAGGTGGTGCCTTGCTTTGCCTGTGACTAGGGTGTCATGGGCTCTCCCTACCTTGTAGGAAGCGGGAAAACAGCCTCCAGGAGGACAGGGGCAGCTTTGTCACCACCCCTACTGCAGAGCTGTCCAGCCAAGAGGAGACACTGCTGGGCAGCTTCTTGGACTGGAGCCTGGATTGCTGCTCTGGCTACGAGGGTGACCAGGAGAGTGAGGGTGAGAAGGAAGGCGACGGTGAGTGTGCTGCAGGGATATTGCACAGGTGGTTGCTCATGTGAGTGCCTGGGTGGGGAGGGTATGCACAGAGGGCTGGGCTGGGGCAGTAGAGAGCACATCCAAGGACCAGGTGGTAGGGGTGAGAGCTGAGGAGCCCCTAAAACATCACTTGGGGGTTCTCCCATACTACAGAAGGGAGAGGATTTAGGCCAACCCTGTGACCACCTCCAGCTGGGTGTGTGCTGGTAGGGCCTTGCTGGAACAGCAGAAGACAGGCCCTGTTTATAGTACATGATAAGATCTTTCTAGAATGTTATTTGAAATGTACAGGCCAGGCATGGTGGCTCACACTTGTAATCCCAGCACTTTGGGAGGCCAACGTACAAGGATTGCTTGAGGCCAGGAGTTCAAGACCACCCTGGAGAGTATGTCAAGACCTGGTCTCTACCAAATAAATAATAGCTCGCCACAGCCTCAAATTCCTAGCCTCCAAGCAATCCTTCTGCCTCAGCCTCTCCAGTAGCTAGGATGACAGGCATGATCCATCATGCCCAGCTCTTCTTCCAGACACAGTGGCTCCCGCCTATAATCCTTGTACTCTGGGAGGCCCAGATGGGTGGATTGCCCTGAGCTCACAGGTTCAAGACCAGCCTGAGCAAGAGTGAGACTCTGTCTCTAAAAATATCCAGGCATTGTGGCGGGCGCCTATAGTCTCCACAATTCTGGAGGCTGAGGCAAGATAATTGCTTGAGCCTAAAAGTTTGAGGTTGCTGTGAGCTATGATGCCATTGGGCAACAAAATGAGACTTTTTCTCAAAAAAATAAAAGAATGAGACCCAGTCTCTACTAAAAATAGAAAAACTAGCCAGGCATTGTGTTGGGCACCCAGCTACTCTGGAGCCTGAGGCATGAGGATTACTTGAACCCAAAAGTCTGAGACTGCTATGAACTATGACACCAAAGCAGTCTACTCAGGATGAGACTAGTGAGACTTAGTGAGATTCTGTTCTCAAAAAAAAAAAAAAAAAAAAAAAAAAAGGCAGGGCTGCAAGCTCACACCTATAATCCCAACACTTGGGAGGCCAAGGTGGGTGGATTGCCTGAGCTCACAAGTTCAAGACCAGCCTGAGCCAGAGTGAGACTCTGGGCATTGTAGTGGGTGCCTATAGTCCCAGCTGCTTGGGAGGCTGAGGTAAGAGAATCACTGGAGCCCAAGAGTTTGAGGTTACTGTGAGCTAAGATGACATGCCACTCTCTGGAGGGTGACCAAGTAAGACTCTGCCTGAAAAAAAAAAAAAAGCTGATTAAAGTTCTGGAAAATGAAAAAAAAAAAAAAAAGCAACACAGGGGACAACAGCAAGGGGGCAGATATCCAGCCTAGCACAGGAAGGAGCCAGAGCCTGGGCTGCTGGGTCTCCCCTGATGCTTGGGCTATGGCACAACTCTCTCCACATTTCCTACAGTGACAGCTCCCAGCGGCATCCTCGATGTCACGTTGGTCTACCTGAACCCAGAACAGCACTGCTGCCAGGAATCCAGTGATGAGGAGGCCTGTCCAGAGGACAAAGGAGGCCAAGACCCACACACCCCAGCACTGGGTACCCAGACACCTCCAAACACAGGGCCTGAGCCCCCTCTGCAGGTCAGGAGGGAGCTAGGCAAGGACAGCACAACCTCAGGGTACTCTTCCCTCAGCAGCACAAGTCCCACAAACTCCATGGATGGCAGCTTGGGGGGCCTGCCCCGACCTACCTCAGTGCTGTCCCTGGGCAGTGACTCAAATACACAGCCTTGCCACCATCAGGCCAGGAAGTCATGTTTACAATGTCATCCCCTGAGCCCCCCAGAGAGCAGTGTTCCCTGGCAACAAGTGAAGCGGAAAAACCTATCCATGCACAGTGAGGAAGAGGAGGAGGAGGACATGAACTTGGGCTTTCTGAAGCTGTGAGTGTGTGTTGTGTTAGTGTGTTTGTCGCAGTACATGTTTTACTGAGGAAGGGATGTTTTGCTAGCAAGGGGTGGGGCACTGCAGAGGAACACTGTTTAGAGACTCCAGTGGCCATCATGCAGAGAGCAGAAGGTGACTTATAGCCACCCAAGTTTCTTTCTCTAGAACAGTGGTTCTCAACTTTCCTAATGCCATGGCCCTTTAATACAGTTTCTGTGGGTTGCGACTCACACGTTGAGAACTGCTGCTCTATAAGATTCCCATGTGAGCCCTCAGAATGTCTGTATCAGAATGGAAAGCTCAGACCCTTCTCTTTGGAAAGTTTATTCCTCCAGCAAACATGCCACCCCATGTGAAGGCTATATCTCTATACCCTCCCATGTCCCACTGTCTCCAGAAGTGTGTCCAGGTCTTCCCAGCCCCCGTGGATCCCCATGGCAGTAACTGACAGCTTCCACACTTAGACTAGGAATGGCCCAAGCAGCCTGGCACACCTTGAGACCCTTCCCACATCTGCCTGGTCTTGGCCCCAGTGGGAAGCTATGGCTCTGAGTATACTGCTTGCCCTCCCCCAGTTTGGCCACATGGGGGCACCCACTCCTTTCTGTGTGGTGGGTTACCTGGTGAGGGAGCCCATGCCCCACACAGCAGCATGGATGGTATAACCCCCCAGGGGTGGGAGTCCCAGTGATTTGGGCACAGATTTCCTTCTTTAAGCTCTCCCAGCTTATTTTGGAAATCTGTCCCTCCTCCCAGAATGGTTTGTCTCTGTCTTCACATAGGGTGTCTATGCGAACATCTCTTAGTACCTAATTTCTAGGCCATTTTCCTGGTTTTTTTGTTTTTTGGGGTTTTTTTTGAGACAGTCTCATTTTGTCGCCCTTGGTAGAATGCTGTGGTGTCATAGCTCACAGTAACCTCAAACTCTTGGGCTCAAGTGATCCTCTTACCCCAGCCTTCTGAGTAGTTGGGACTACAGGTGCCTGCCATAACGCCCTGCTATTTTTTTAGAGAGACAGCATCTTGCTCTTGCTCAGGCTGAGCTCAAGCAATCCACCTGCCTTGGCTTCTCAGAGTGCTAGGATTACAGGCATGTGGTACCACACCTGGCCTTCTTTTCCTTTATTTCTAGACTTCCTCCTTCTTCAATGAAAACAATAGAAAAATTAAAAGTAGAGGGTCTTAATTTTTTTTAAAATTTTTTTTAAAAAGAGCTTCCCAACATTATTTAGGCTCAAAAAAAAAAAAAAAAAAAAATTCTGACTCCAGCTCCTCAATGCTATCCTGACACTCTTTATTCAAAAAGAATTTTCCCAGAGAAGAATTTAAAAGTCATCTTTAATGTCTGAAATAACAAAGAGGCAGGAGAGCAGAAGAGTCAAGAACTTGCCCCTGGCAGGGCCTAACCATGGATCTGCTCTGTGCCCCAACCCTTCCTGCTGGTCATGTAGGCTCTGCTCCCCACACTGAGAGAGGGTCTTCAGCAGGTCTACCCAAGGCCTGCTGACTGTGACCTCTCCCAAGCTAGATTGACCACCAGCACACATAGCCTGCTGGAATACTCTTTTCTTTCCTCTGGAAATACAAGGAAGAACCACTTGGCCAGGCGTGTTCCCCAAATGCTCTTGAACCAGAAATACAAGGATGTGGAGATAGATGTTAGCTCAGTGGTTGCTCTTCTGTGTGTTCGTATGTGTGTTGATGTGTCGGGGGCAGCTATCTTTTTGCTACTGTAAGAGAATTTTGAGCATCCTGGGTAGCCTGTAATTGGGGTAAGGAGAATGCCAGCCATTGGAATTACAGACCTGTTCTGTCAACTATCCCCTTGGGCATATGTGAACCTTAGTTTCCTCATCTGTAAGATGGGGCACTGATACCTACCTCACAGGGATGTTGTGAGGATTAAATGTGATGAGGATAGTGGCAAATGGGCTATGTGTATTCCTTCACCACTGTGGCTGCTTGTCTGTGGTCTCCTACATCAAAATCCCAGCTCAGGGCTTGTAGCTCAGTGAGTAGGGCGCCTGCCACATACACTGAGGTTGGTAAATTGGAGCCTGGCCCCAGCCTGCTAAACAACAATGACATCTGCAACCAAAAAAATAGCCTGGGGGTGGTGCCTGTGGTTCAAAGGAGTAGGGTACCAGCCCCATATAACGGAGGTGGTGGGTTCAGGCCCAGCCCTGGCCAAAAACTGCAAAAAGAAAAAGGAAAAAAAAAATAGCCTGACATTGTGGCAGGCGCTTGTAGTCCCAACTTAGGAGGCTGAGGCAAGAGAATCACTTAAGCCCAAGAGTTTGAGGTTGCTGTGAGCTGTAACACCACAGCACTCCACCAAGGACAACACAGTGAAACTCTGTCTCAAAAAAAAAAAAGAAAAAGAATCCTAACTCTGTAAGGACTCAGTTATCTACGATATCTCAGCCTGCTACTGTAGGAGGAGACTACTCCCCAGGGACCTGGAACCTCCTGCTTGGTCTCCTTGCCTCCTGACTGGTGTGGAGGCTCCTTGCATTTCCTAAATGCCAATGGAGGTCTTATCCCCTTTCCTCCTGCTTCACAGAGAAATCTCACCAGAGGCAGGACAGACATCCTTCCCTCACTGCTGACTGAGCGACCCACCCAGAGCACAGGCCTAGGACTGCCTGGGTCCCAGCTCTCTTCCCTTCTGTATCCTATACTCTGGACTCCCCTCCTCCATCCCCTCTGCTTTGATACCTTATGTTAATGACTGAAATGGACTCACCTCTCCCAACTTTAAATGCTCCTTCCACCCAGGTTTCCTCCAGCTGAGATTTCTTGGCCCTTCAGGGTTTAAGGTCATTGTATTCTTGCAATTTCTGATCGCAGTGGGCCCTGCTGTCCTCCTCACTTGCTCCCAGCCACTGTCTGTTCCTCCCCCAGGTGTCCCCTGCAGCACTGAAGTCCTCATCCACTCATATGCAGACACTACCTAGGCCTCAGCCATGACCTACTCCCCTTGCTTCTGTGACTGCTCTGTGCTTGGCTGTTACCCCACCTCTGGCTATTCTCTGGGCTCCATCATCCATGGGTCACTCAGCTGCCTCTAGCCATACGCGCTACCTGGCCTTTCCAGCAGTCCTGCTCAGGCCCATTGCTCCATGTGTCACATCCTCCAGATTCTAAGCTTCAGCCCCTCTGTCCAGGTGCCTCCCTACCTGACACCTCCCTGTATGTCCAAAAGTGAATAACCCTTCCTTGTTCCTTGTCCCGGCTCCTATCACAGGCATCATTTTCTATCTACTGGCTGTTTCCTCCTCCGTGTGCCTGACCCTGTGCTAGGTGGCCCGGGGTCAATAAGATAGCTGTCCCTGCTTTGGAGCACTTTCAGTAAAGACAGATACCTGAGGTCAACCAGTAAGCCATCGCAGGAGCCCTGCAAAGGAGCACGGGAATGGCGTCACCATCCACCCAGTTATTCAAGCCAGAAGCCCGCTAATCACCCAAAGTCTCCGCCTCGGAGTCCACTCGGCTCGGAGCAGGAGTGTGCGCCAAGCCAGCTAGCTCCGGGCCGCAAAGAGGGAGCGCCTGTTCTGGGAAGCGGGTGCGGATCCTAAGCTCTGGGCTCAGGATTGGGTAACCCGGCCGGAAAAAGGCGGCCTTCTTTCCCGGAAGGGGCGGGACCTTTCCCGCGGCGGTAAATGCAAGGAGCCGCCTTCATGCTGCCCGCGGACTGCTCGCGCCGGTGAGGCCCGCGAGGCGGAAGAGTACCGGGCAGGAGGGCGGGTGCGGGGCCCGAGGCTGGCTGAGGTGTTGAGCCGCTGCGCGTCCCCCCAGGCTAGTGGCCGAGCTGCGGAGCGCCCTGGACGCCTGTGCAGAGCGACAACTGCAACTGGAGCAGAGCCTACGCGTCTCTCGTCGGCTGCTACGGGCCTGGTACGCGGACCCGGGTACCCCCTGGCCAGGCCTCCCTCGGACCCTCAGAATCCTGCACAGATCCCCGGGGCTGGGAGACCGGATGCATCCACCTACTTCTGAGCTGCAGGTTGGCAGTGCCACCCATCTTACCCTGCAGACTCAGGATGGGGGGCTGCCTGGGACCTGACTCCTGGCCGTGCCATTGCTGTCCATGTCTTTGCAGGGAACCAGTCGGGACCTTGGCTCCAGAGCCACTTCTAGGTCCAGAAACTAAAGAAGAGGATCCCTCTACAGGTAAATCCCCGCCACTCACCTTCTCCAGGTGCTGCCCAGACCTGTCTTCTGGCATATGTTGTGAGAAACCCACTTCTGGGAGGAAATGGGGAAAAATTCCTGCATGATTCTTGGCTTTCACAGCATGTACACCCAGCCCCAAAGACATCAAGGAGCTGGAACTTCTGACCCAGGCCCTGGAGAAGGCTGTACGGGTGCGAAAAGGCATTTCTAAGGCTGGAGGAAGAGATAAGGCCCCCAGCCTGAAATCTGGGTCCTTTGCCACCTCTTCTGGCACCACAGCTTCTATCTTACCCCAGGCCTCAGGCCAGGCTGGCAACCGTGCATCAGATGCAAAACCCACCAGGGACATCCACCAGACCACAATGCCTGCCAAGGGCCACTCTGAGCACAGGCTTCCCTCAGCAGGGGAGAGGGCCCATGTGAGGGAAGGAGCCCAAGCCACCAGGCCTGGGCCAGGGCTCAGAGACCAACAGGTGGCCCCATCAGCTGCTCCTCAGAACCCAGAAGCCTTCACACTCCAGGAGAAGGGGTAGGTTTCCCCTATCTCTATCTTCTCAGACCCTGGCCAGCAACAGAAGTATGGGATTTGGGGTGGCAGAGAGGGTAGGGCATTGAGCAGGTTGTGGGGCACAGGAGCCCAGGGGTCCCACCCTCTGAGTCTCATTCTCTGAGAAGCTAGCAAAATATAGCAGCTGGTGTGACTGCTCAGTTTAACATGCTAAAGCCTGTCCTGCCCTCTTTTCCATGGCTGTTTCCTTATTCATCCAGCCTAGGTGCTCCAGATGGGCTCTGCTCACGGTGCCCTTGCTTTTCTCTGCCAAGGCAGTATTGGGCTAGGCTGGCTCCCGTGGCTGCCCTGAAGCCCTGCGCAAGAGGAATTGTCTGAGAATGGGGTAGGGAGGAGAGGGTGCAAGAAGCCTCCTACTTCATTGGACTCTGAGCAGGGAACAGATTCACAGCCCACAGAGTGAGACAAGGTTGCTCTGATTGTTGGCTTCTCTGACAGGAGCATGCTGCAGCTTCCTACAGCCTACAGAAAGGCAGCTTCCCAGAATTCCCGGTGAGGCTGGGTCTTTTGGCTGGGTGGGGAAAGTGGGGAGACCAGGGAGGCATCACCAGCTTGGGAACATGTACGCAGATCTGTCTGCTTTCTTTGCTGGATAGGGTCACTGTCGACATTACGAGTCTGCCCAGCTAGGACTATTGCAGTCACCTTAGATCCAGCAGGCTGCAAAGCCCCCAGCTCAGCTAGTCCCAAGGTGCAAGACTTGAACACAATACTTGGTGTCTTTGAGTCCCAATTTGTTTCCCTTCTGGAGATGACAATAATATTAGCAGCTTCATAGAAGTGTAAAGGCTAAACAAGATGCCATCTTTAAGTGCTGCACTGTGCCTGCCATAGAGAAGCACTCAGAGCTCTTACCAGTGTCATGGTTACCAATCACTGCTAGCTCCTTTCCTCCTGTGAATTCTCTCTCAGCTCTGTCCTTGTCAGTGTCCTCTTGGTTCCCTGAGGCCTCTGGAGGCCCCTCCTGGCATTCAGCAGAGCACACACCCAGCATGGGGCCCCTACCCTGGCCCCTGGCTACCTCCCAAGGCCTAGCTGGCTAGAATAACCATGTCTGGTTCCCTGGGTGCCTATGTGTGTATCCCAGCTTGTGGGCCCAGCTCAGCTCTGCACAGTCCAGGGATTCCACGGATGTCATTGCTGCCAAAACCCAGTTTCTCCAGAAGATGCAGGCAGCTGTATCCTTACAGGGCTTCTGGCACTAAACCTGTCAGGTTGAAGGATGGCCCAAGGAAGGGCTGGCATGGGATGGCTAGGCCCTTGGTGAGAGGGGAAGGGCCTGGTCACAGGGGAGTTTTCCTGACCTATGTCCAGTCAGGCCTATGTCCTAGCCCTGCACTCAGTGCTGCTGAGGCTGAGGCAGAATTGGGACACCTGAAGGAGGCCTGCTCACAGCTGAGACTGCGCATGAGGGAGGAGCTCTCGGCAGGTCAGTGGGCTGGAGCGGGCTTTACTCAGGAGGGCAGGGGGCAAGAAAGGTTTCAAGACTGGCATGGCCCCAGCCACCCTCCCTGACTCTTGCATAGCTCCCACGGACTGGACACAGGAATACCATTGCCTGCTCACCCTGGAGGGGCTGTGGGCCATTGCTGGGCAGTATCTCCACCGGCTGCAGCAGCTTCATACAGGTGCGGCCTTGCCCCTACCTTGCAACCTATGCTGAGGTCTAGACCAGGGTCAGGTACTTCTGCCAGCCTTGCCCATGCCTTATGGAAGGTGAACAACCCAGAACAAGAGACAGGCAGACCCTTCCCATGGCACCTGGCAGCACTGGGCTCTTAACAGTTGTCCAGCCAGACTTCCTCACCTTGAGACAACCACCCACCCCATTACTCCCAGCAAAAGAACCTCATCACTCTGAGCTGTTACTGAAAAAAACGGCACATGAGAATCAGAAAGACACTGGGACGTGACTCACCTGGTATTGCAAGAGGTGACCAATAGAGCTTTTCTTTTGTGTGTGTGGGTTTTTTTTTTGAGACAGAGTCTCATTATGTCACCCTCGGTAGAGTGCTATGGTATCACAGCTCACAGCAACCTCAAACTCTTGGGCTTAAGCAATTCTCTTGCCTCAGCCTTCCAAGTAGCTGGGACTACAGGCACTTGCCACAACACCTGGCTATTTTTTGTTGCAGTTGTCATCGTTATTTAGCCGGCCTAGGCTGGGTTCAAACTTGCCAGCCTTGGTGTATGTGGCTGGTGCCGTAACCACTGTGCTATGTCACTGAGCTAGTCTCTTGTGTTTTTTAATTACTTAAAGTTTTAAGAGTGAAGATATCGGCTCGGCGCCTGTGGCTCAAGCGGCTAAGGCGTCAGCCACATACACCTAAGGTGGCAGGTTCGAATCCCCAGCCCAGACCCGCCAAACAACAATGACGGCTGCAACCAAAAAATGGCCAGGCATTGTGGCGGGTGCCTGTAGTCCCAGCTACTTGGGAGGCTGAGGCAGGAGACTCGCTTGAGCCCAGGAGTTGGAGGTTGCTGTGAGCTGTGATGCCATAGCACTCTACCCAGGGGGGATAGCTTGAGGCTCCGTCTCAAAAAAAAAAAACAAAAAAAAAGAAAGAAAGAAACGAGTAAAAAGTACCAGAACTTTTGGCACAGGAGGAGAGCTAAGTTGGAAGTCTCTCACATGGGTCCTTTGTCTAGGGGTCTCCATTACATTTTGCCGGGACTTTCAAAGTTAATGAATACATTAACTTAACGAATGAATGCAGTCCCACCGCTAGGGCAAGGTTATCAGGTCCTTGCAGTTCTTGTCTCAGGGAAGGGATTAGGGTGTGTGCTCCCTTCTCAAAGCGAAACCACTGAAAAACATTTCAGGCTACTTTATTCAGGACCTTGCTAGAGCACAGAGGGTATGGCCTGGAAAGGGTAGCCTGTTTGTGCCTTGAGATGGGGGTGTGATTTCTGAGCTCACCTGGGCATAGAGGATGGGGGAGTCCCTGTCCAGCCCTGACTGGGGGAATTCTGTGTCAAAGGCAACCTCAAAATCATTGGCTCATGGTACCTTCGTGCCTCAGTCTCCAGAGTAGCCGTTACTACAGGTGTAAACCACCATTCCCAGATAATTTTTTTTTAATTTTCATAGAGGTGGGGTCTTACTATATTGCTCAGGCTATTCTCAAAGTCTTTGGCTCAAGCCCACCTTGACCTACCAAAGTTCTGAGATTACAGGCATGAGCCACCCTTCCAGATATTTCTTTTTCTTTCTTTTCTTTCTTCCTTTCCTTTCCTCTCTTCCCCTCCCCTCTTCTCTTCTCTTTGATACAGGATTCCACCACTCAAGGCTAGACAGGGAGCCCCCCATTCTCTAGGCCCAGGTGAACTCAGAGGTCAGACCCCCATTTCCAGACACCTGCAGACTGCCTTTTTTGGGACACATCCTCTGAGCTCTGATAAGATGATGAACAAAGGCTTGGGCACCTGTGGCACAAGTAGCTAAGGCACCAGCCACATACACCTAAGGTGGCGGGTTCAAATCCAGCCTGGGCCCGCCAAAAACAACAATGATGGCTGCAACAAAAAATAGCTGGGCATTGTGGCGGGCACCTGTGGTCCCAGCTACTTGGGAGGCTGAGGCAGGAGACTCACTTGAGCCCAGGAGTTGGAGGTTGCTGTGAGCTGTGATGTCACAGCACTCTACCCAGGGGGATAGCTTAAGGCCCTGTCTCAAAAAAAAAAAAAATCATGAATAAAGCAGCTTGGGATTTTTGGGGGGTGGCTCCACCTAGAGTAGGAGCACACACCCTAATTCTTTCTCAGAGACAAAAACTATGAAGGACCTGATAATCTTTCCCTGGTGGAGGAGGAACTACATTCATTCCTTAATGCACTTATTAACTTTGGTTTTTTTTGTTTGTTTGTTTTTGGTTTTTTTGAGACAGAGCCTCAAGCTGTCCACCTGGCTATTTTTGGTTGCAGCCATCATTGTTGTTTGGCGGGTCCGGGCTGGGGATTCGAACCCGCCACCTTAGGTGTACATGGCTGGCGCACTCATTAACCTTGAAAAGGTGTTTTCCATCTGCCAATTCCTAGCCACGTGTAATTCTCTATACCTAATACTGCTAGATCAGCAGTTCTGAACTGTGGGTTGACCCCTTTTTAACAATACAAATACATTGTGGCATTAGGAGGGTTGAGAACCACTGCCCTAGATAAAGAGCCCATGTAGAGACTCCCCAGTTCTTTTCCCCTTCCAGAAGGTCTGGTTGGCGGCACCTGTGGCTCAAAGGGGTACGGCGCCAGCCCCATATGTCAGAGGTGGTGGGTTTAAGCCCAGCCCCGGCCAAAAAGTGCATTAAAAAAAAAAAAAAAGAAGGTCTGGTCTTTTTTACTTCTTCTGTATTCCTTTCTAATTTCTAATAAAAAATCCTATCTCCTATCAAAATGTTGAGCTGTGACGCCATGGCACACTACCCAGGGTGACAAAGTGAGACTGTCTCTACCAAAAAAAAAAAATCCTATCAAAATGTTGCAGGAAGCTGAGGCCCAACAGAGAGAAAGAGCACCCAGACACCACATTTATAAGAGGAAGGGCTTTATTCACCAACCTGGAGCTTACAGCATAGAAGAATCCCAAATGGCTGTGCTCCCCCAACTGGGGTGGTTTTTCCCTTTGTATTGACAATCAAAAACTTCCACCCCACAGATACCCTTCTCATTGGCCAGTTTGAATCAAGTGGGACATGAAAGATGTTTTTCCATCTACCAACTCCTAGCCACGTGTAATTTTCTAGACCTAATACCCCTAGATCCATGGTTCTATTCCAGCCCCTACAGAACTACAGGATTTCACAGAACTTGGAAATTTCCAAGATCCAGGAAGTTAAATTTACAAATTTCCAAGAACTGAGTCACCTTGGAGAGGTTCCCGCAGGTGTATCTTTGTGGTCTCCTTGAGAAGACCTGTTCTCCTAGACCTCACCCTTCTCGGGTATCCTCTCTAATTACCACTGATCTGTGGTCTGGGGATTCATTCTTTGAATCCCTGAGGCCAAGGACCTACTGAAGAGTGAAATTCCAGCATCATCTTACCTCATATCCTCTTCTCTTTTCTTTTCATTCTTTTCCAGCCAGTTTGTTATTTTTTTTTAATTTTTTTGAGACAAAGTCTCACTATGTCGCCCTTGGTAGAGTGCCGTGGTGTCACAGCTCATAGTAATCTCAAACTCTTGGGGTTAAATGATTCTCTTGCCTCAGCCTCCCAAAAAGCTGGGACTACAGGTGCCCAACACAATACCTGGGCTATTTTTCAGTTGCAGTTGTCACTGTTGTTTTAGGGGGCCCAGGCCGGGTTCAGACCCACCAGCCTCAGTGTATGTGGCTGACTCCAAAACCACTGTACTACGGGCATTGAGCCTTAGTTTGTTATTTCTGATGTCTAAAAACACTAATATCTGGTTCAGTGCCCATAGCTCAGTGAGTAGGGTGCCAGCCACATACACCAAAGCCAGTGAGGGCCTGCTAAACAACAACAACTACAACCAAAAAATAGCCTGGCATTGTGGCAGGTGCCTGTAGTCCCAGCTACTTGGGAGGCTGAAGCAAGAGAATCACTTAAGCCCAAGAGTTTGAGGTTGCTGTGAGCTGTGATGCCACAGCACTCTACCAAGGGTGACATGGTAAGACTCTGTCTCAAAATAAATAAAATAAAACAAAACACTAGGCTTGGCGCCTATAGCTCAACCGGCTAAGGCGCCAGCCATGTACACCTAAGGTGGCGGGTTCGAATCCGCAGCCCGGACCTGCCAAACAACAATGACGGCTGCAACCAAAAAATAGCCAGGCGTTGTGGCGGGCGCCTGTGGTCCCAGCTACTTGGGAGGTGGAGGCAAGAGACTCGCTTGAGCCCAGGAGTTGGAGGTTGCTGTGAGC
>CAUYTI010033977.1:0-20070 GCA_963575145.1 Galago senegalensis
GGCGCCTGTGGTCCCAGCTACTTGGGAGGTGGAGGCAAGAGACTCGCTTGAGCCCAGGAGTTGGAGGTTGCTGTGAGCTGTAATGCCACGGCACTCTACCCAGGGGGACAGCTTGAGGCTCTGTCTCAAAAAACAAAAAAACAAAAAAACAAATTGGCTTAGAGATAAAGGACTGTTCATATAAAATTATACTTAAAATTGGTAGAATGTATAGTAATTAACCCAAATGGAGTTTACTTTATGTGATTTAAGTAAATCTTTGATGAATAAGTTGGCTTTAAATTTGTTGGTCAAATAAAAATAGAAATGTCTTCAGAGTTGTCAGTATACGTTTTTGCATATATTTATTGCTCAGATATATTTGTCTCTGCTAGATGTTTTAAATTGTCAGAGTTTGACACAAAGGCCATAAAGCTATAAATTGAGTATTAAAAGCAAAATGATCTTTGTGTAACTCTTTGATGAATAAGACTAGTTTAATATTGTTCGTTTGGGGAAAAAGGCTGTAGAGTAATCAATAAATATCCATATATTAAGTCTTTTACTAAAGGTGAACACCTAATATTCCTATGCTATTAAAAAAAGGGTAAAAGGGCTGGGCGCCCGTAGCTCAGTGAGTAGGGCCCCAGCCACATACACCCAGGCTGGTGGGTTTGAGCCCAGCCTGGGACAGCTAAATAACAATGACAACTGCAACCAAAAAATAGCCAGGCATTGTGGCAAGTGTCTGTAGTCCCAGCTACTTGGGAGGCTGAGGCAAGAGAATCACTTAAGCACAAGAGTTTGAGGTTGCTGAGAGCCGTGATGCACGTCACTCCACCCAGGATGTCATAGTTAGACTCTGTCCTCCACCCCAGAAAAAAGGGTAAAAAGAAAGGTAACTTGAAGTAATGACTAACTCTGTCCAATAACTTAATTTTTATAAGTAATCTAGAAATAATTGTTTAAAATAAATTAAGTAAATAAAAAATGGAATAACATTTATAAATGAACTTCTCATATAATTTGAGATTTTAAACTTATTTTAAAGTCTGCGTTATTTCCAAATAAGACAAAATATGAGACTGGGTGCAGTGGCTCATGCCTATAATCCTAGCACTCTGGGAGGCCAAGGCAGGTGGATTGCTTGAGCTCAGAAGTTCCAGATCAGCCTGAGCAAGAGTGAGACTCCATCTCTACTGAAAATAGAAAAAACTAGCCAGGCATCGTGACAGGAGACTGTAATCCTAGCTACTTGGGAGGCTGAGACAAGAAGATCACATGAGCCCAGGAGTTCGAGATTGCTGTGAGCTGTGATGTCATAGCACTCTACCCAGAGTGACAGAGTAAGACTGTCTTAAAAAAGAAAGCAAAAATGATAAAACATGAGAACATCAATTACTGAACATGGGTTCAAATTCATTCACTTTTAGATTCTTAAATTTCATAGAAAGACTAAACAAAAGATATTTGAGTCTGTTATTAAATATGTCTTGTTCCTCATTGGAAAATTGTTCTATGAAAATTGTTCTATGAGAAAGCACATGTTATAAAGATTCTAACAGATATATTCATAAAGTGGGTTGATGTATGACAGATCATTCAGAGTTGGCTGGCTTCCTGGGTTTTCACTAGAAATTGAGGTTACTAAGAATTTAAAGATCTAATTAATGTATGTAATTCTGTATGCAAGATGTATGAGAAATTAAGACGTGTTTTTGAAGGGAAAACTGTAATAAGACTTGAGAATATTTTTTTAGAAAAGAATAATTTTGTTTAAAATCAGGGGTTATTTAAGGTTATTTCAAAAAATAAATTTAGGATTGAGATAAAAACAAGACAGAGCAGAACCAGTAGGCAAAAGAGAGATTTGCAAAGAAAGTTATGAGTATAAAAATGTATTTTTGGTTAGGAAGGTTGAAAATAGAAGAGAATACTTTTTTTGTATGAGGGAAATCTTGTGTTATAAAAATGCGAAGAAAAAAAAGGAAAGTAAATTTTTGTCCTAGAGTTAAATGACTGGTTGTTTAAGAAAGAGGGACTATGTATAGAACAAAACTGAAGGTCTGAGTGGGTTGGAAAATTTCTGAGGAGGTTGTGTTAATAAAAGGTTTTTGAATCATAGGATTCAGTAATCCTATGAAAAAGATTTTGTGTGCAATCAAGTTGACTAAACTTAGAAGGGAATTGGCTATAAGTCTTTCTCTGGCTAGGCAGGGTGGCTCACACTTGTAATCCTAGCATTTGGGAGGCTGAGACAGGAGGATCACTTGAGCTCAAGAGGTTGAGGGTACAGTGAGCTAGCATCAGACCACTTCACTCCAGCCTGGGTGACAGAGTGAGACCCTGTCTCAAAAAAGAAGTCTTTCTAAAGACTTTTGAGTACAGATATGTTATATATCCATATATGTATGTATACATGTATATATGTGTATTTGTATATAAATAAATACACACACATGCACGCGCATGCACACACACACACGACAACAGTTCTGATGGCTATTACAGAAAAAGAGTTCCAAAATTGTGCTTTGAAGGGGGTGGCACCTGTGGCTCAGTGGGTAGGGTGCTGGCTCCACATACCAAGGGTGGCGGGTTCAAACCCAGCCCCGGCCAAACTGCAACAAAAAAATAGCTGGGCATTGTGGCCGGGCGCCTGTAGTCCCAGCTACTTGCAAGGCTTAGGCAAGAGAATTGCCTAAGCCCAGGAGTTGGAGGTTGCTGTGAGCTGTGTGATACATAGCACTCTACTGAGGGCGGTAGAGTGAGACTCTGTCTCAAAAAAAAAAAAATTGCTTTGAAGGGTGGACTAGGTGCTGGTATCAGTACATAGCTTCCCAAGGGGAGTACTTCGAAGGTGACCATAGTGATATTCAGTAATGAAGTATGTAACACTTTTTCTAGAATAAGTTATTGAACTTTATTGTCTAACCTTATACATCATAACCTTGGACACACACTTTTCCAGCATTTGATTGAATTCAAGTATCTTTCTTTCTTTCCTTTTTTTTCAAGATAGGGTTTCACTCTGTTGCCCAGACGAGAGTGCAGTGGCATAATCACAGCTCCCTGTAACCTCAAACTCCTAAGCTCAAACAATCCTCCTGGGTTAGCCTCCCGAATAGCTGCAGCCACAGGTGTGCATCACCAGGCCTGGCTAAATTTGCTTTTTTTTGAGACAGAGTCTCACTTTGTCTCCCTTGGTAGAGTGCTGTGGCGTCATGGCTCACAGCAACCTCAAACTCTTGAACTCAAGCGATCCTCTTGCCTCAGTTTTTTATTTTTAGTAGAGATGAGGTCTGGCTTTTGCTCAGGCTGGTCTTGAACATGTGAGCTCAAGCAACCCACCCATCTTGCTTTCCCAGAGTACTGGCATACAGGCGTGAGCCACCACACCCTACTAATTTTTCTTTTTTTTTTTTGTAGACATGGGGTCTCCCTCTTGCTTGTGCTGGTCTCAAACTCCTGTCCTCAAGCAATCCTCACACTTCAGCTTCCCGTAGTGCTAGGACTGATTATAGGTGTGAGCCACTCCACCAGGCCTCAAGTACCTTTACACGAAGTTCAACTCATAAGAAGAAGCAACCTCAATACAGAAGGCTTTTTCCTAGGAAACAAACATTTTGTGTTTTATCAAGATACGTTCCTGTGCTTCATCTTGTCCTTATGAGCTTATTTTTTTTGAGATAGAGTCTCAAGCTGCCACTCTGGGTAGAGTGTCATGCCGTCATAGCTTGCAGCAACCTCAAACTCTTGGGCTTAAGCAATTCTCTTGCCTCAGCCTCCCAAGTAGCTGGGCCTACAGGTGCCCGCCACAACGCCCAGCTATTTTTTTTTGTTGCCGTTGTCATTGTGGTTTAGCAGGCCCAGGCCGGGTTCAAACCCAGCTTTGGTGTTACGTGGCTGGTGCCCTACTGAGCTACAGGCACTGCCCGATTTTTGATTACTTAACAAAACTGAGCTTTAAAAGTTAGGGTTTTTTTTTCTTTTTTGTTTTCTTCTTCTTCTTTGCCTTTTTTTTGCATCCACATAACTCCACCTCAGCCCACTGAGTAGCTAAGATTATCGTGTACCACCATGCCTGGCTTCTTCTTTTGAAATCTTTTTTTTTGAGACAGAGTTTCACTATGTCACCCTGGGTAGAGTGCTGTGGCGTCACAGCCCACAGCAACCTCCAACTCTTGGGCTTAAGCAAATCTCTTGCCTCAGCCTCCTAAGTAGCTGGGACTACAGGCGCCCGCCACAGTGCCCAGCTATATTTTGTTGTTGTTTGTTGTTGTTGTTGTTGTCATTGTTTAGCAGGCCCAGGCTGGGTTCAAACCCACCAGCCTAACCACTGAGTGGTGGCTGGCACCCTAACCACTGAGTTATCAGTGCTGAGCCATTCTTTTGAAATCTTTTTTTTTGCAGTTTTTGGCCACGTCTGGGTTTGAACCCACCACCTCCGGTATATGGGGCCAGCGCCCTACTCCTTTGAGCCACAGGCACCTCCTAAATCTTTTTTTTTTTTTTTTTTGAGACAGAGCCTCAAGCTGTCACCCTGGGTAAAGTGCTGTGACATCACAGCTCACAGCAACCTCCAACTCCTGGGCTTAAGCGATTCTCTTGCCTCAGCCTCCCAAGTAGCTGGGACTACAGGCACCCACCACAACATCTGGCTACTTTTTGGTTGCAGTTGTCATTGTTGTTTGGCAGGCCCGGGCTGGGTTTGAACCTGACCAGCTCTGGTGTATGTGGCTGGCACCTTAGCTGCTTGAGCGGCTTTTGATTGTCACTTTGGTTAAGTGAATGAATATTATTTTACATTGATGTGGGATCCTATTTTGAGCAAATGTTTTAAACCTTTTGACATCTTTGGCAGGCTTCTCCAGTATCAAAGTTCTAAATTCATTCTTTCTAACATAGAATTAAATTTGATATTTTCCACTTGGGGTCCCTGGAGAGCCTCAAAGAATGTATCTTATATCTTGTAGTGATGTTAATAATTAAGCTTGTTTGAAGTATTAAATTGTATAGGAAGCATTGTCAGAGAACTGGGGCTAAATATTTATGTACTGTGTTATTGATGTGATTGTTACATAAAATTTTAAAAAGTTTGGTGGTACTAATGTGACACCATCAGTCATAATTCTGGTTGCAAGCCTAAAATTATGTTATGAAGTAGAAATAAGTGAAATTCCTTGTCATTGATGAACTTTCATTAGATTTTTAACTATGGATATCCACAATTTTCACTTTTATCTAAAGCAGTGGTTCTCAACCTGTGGGTTGTGACCCACAGGAACTGTATTAAAGGGCCACAGCATTAGGAAGGTTGACAACCACTGATCTAAAGGCGTCTGTAATCAGATTCATTGAAAAAAACTTTAACAAGTACTCTTGAATATAGTTTTCTGAAAATTTTAAAATCAATAGACTAAGTAAAAATTTCCAGAACTCTAATAATGAACTATTGAGTTTCTGAAACTGCTAATCAAAATCAAGTAAAACAAAAATTAATTACTTGAGATTGAATAACTGATAAAGATAATGGTTTTACAACTTTTACGTGTATTTGAAATGTTATTGGTTCTTTACTTAAATATTTTGTTTTACAGATTTAGCTATTTTTTTCTCTATAGCTTACAGAAATTTGGTTTAGTGAACAAAAGTAGAAGCATTTGCTTTTCCTTCTCTTTCCTTGATTCTTCCAAAATTCAGAAATAACTGATGAGTATTCTTATTTTTTGTGGCAATATAGCTTTTATAGGATGTGGGATCCTATTTTGAGCAAATGTTTGAGCAAATATTTGCTCAAAATAGGATCCCATATCATTGTCTGTGTAAGTTTAATAAGAGTCTGTTCCCTTTATAACAGAATAGGCTTAGAAATATTGGTCTTATTACCAAGATTTTTACTGGAATGTTGTATTTAAGTTGTTTATAGATACTATAGACCAAAAATCAAAGTCTGTCTTGGTTTGTCTTTCTACCCTCAAGAGATTTTCAAATATAAGGTTCCTATGTGATCAATTACTATTTCTGCCACATTTATGTAAGTGATCAGACCAAAGCTGATTAAAGTATGCTTATATAACTGGTGTGGTGGCTCATGCCTGTAATCATAAGCACTCTGGGAGGCCCAGCGGATAGATCACTTGAGCCCATGAATTCAAGACCAGCCTGAGCAAGAGAGCAACCCTGTCCCTACTAAAAATAGAAAAACCAGCCAGGCATTGTGGTGAGCATCTGTAGTACAAGCTACTTGGGAGGCTGAGGTAAGAGCATCACTTGAGCCCAAGAGTTTGAAGTTGCTGTGAGCTGTGATGCCACAGCACTCTATCCAGAATGATAGAGTGCAACTGTCTCTTAAAAAAAACCAAATCCTTGTTTTACGAATTTCTCTTACTCTGATTATCTTTGGTAGTAATTAAGATGAATGTGAAAAGTCAAGTTTGCAAATAAAAGCTACAATATACCTGTTATTTGATTATAGCCCTGTGCAGTATTTTTGAGATTTTGTTATGTATCTATATACTGAATTGGATCCTGAAGTCTACTTCCCTCCGATATCTAGCTACAACTCTCCAGCTAAGAATAAGAACTGCTGTGTTCCTGAGGAGGCCCTATAATCTGAAACTGACAGAATTTTAAGAGTCAAATCTCATGCCTAATGTAAAGGCCACATCAAAAGTTCACTGGCCCACCCAGTGCTATGACTAGAGGCATTCAGACCACAAATCAGGGTGGGAAATTGACAGTTTCATGCTGTAGATGGTTTTTCCCAAGACTGTGAAACAAAATTCTCCATTATAATTAGACTCTTACTCTCTTAATTTTTTCTTTTCGTGCACCCACATTTTTTTCTTTGACAAGAAAAGGGTATAATTGAAGTTTTACAATTAGTAGCTACTACATATAACATGATAGAACCTGGCTTAAGAAATCCTTTAGTTTACCTAATGGGTAACTTTGGCAATATCTCTAACACAACTTTTTGTTACAAGTGTACTAATGCTCTTTTGTTTTATAGAGTTAGCGCTCTCTGCTTTAATTCAACCCAGACTTGGAATGCGAAATCAGAGGATTGTTACCTACTAGCTAACAGAGAGATGTGTATGTCATCATTAATACTGCATGCTGTAGGTAGGTAAATTCCTCTGGGAAAATTGAGCCCCCAAAACACAAAATAAGAAAACAGATCACATATTTACATCAGGACTTATTCATTTTCCCATGGTATTTGATTTATTCAATTGTTGCCTTTAAGCCTGGGTTCTTGACTTTAAAAAAGTATGCCAATAGAGATTACCAAATTACTATTAATTTCACTTTGTATTTTTCTTTTTATACTTTGTAACTGTTGCCTGTCCTTTTTTTTTTATTCGTTGAGGGCACAAAGAATTAGGTTATACTGATTGGATCTGTCAGGTAAAGTCCCTCTTATAATTGTGTCCCTCCCCCAAGAGGTATGCCATACGCCTGATCCCCCTCGCTCCTCCCTTTTTCCCTCTCCCTGTTCCCTCATTCCCCTACCCACCACCTTGTATTAGATCATCTGCTGCCTGCATATTGCCTGTCAGTTTTTTACAGAAATATAACTCCTAACAGAATAGTACTGGCCTAGCTTTTTGAGATGACAGATGACATCTACAGAACAGACAAA
The DNA here is from genome assembly GCA_963575145.1 of Galago senegalensis. NCBI lineage: Eukaryota > Metazoa > Chordata > Mammalia > Primates > Galagidae > Galago > Galago senegalensis. The sequence goes on from CAUYTI010033977.1 coordinate 7,628, forward strand.
ACTGAACTTAACAATGGACCACAGGCAGACTTAGTCTGAAAGTCACTTCTTCCAGACCTCTGTTGTTGCTCAATAGTGACTACATTGACATTGACTCTGACTTCTAGTCAACAATTATTCCCTCTGACATGGGACCAGACCAATAATCTAGGACAGGTCCATCTTAGCTCCAAGGGAAAATCAAATCTAACTACAGGATGATTGATCGTCTGTCTATGCTTTCAGAGAAAGATCTTGATCAAAAGGAGGAAATGTGAAAATTTTCAGAATTGAAACAGAGGAACTTATGTCAAACACTGAAAATGGAGCCAGAAAGCCAGGCAAGCTAGCTCACACCTATAATCCTAGCACTCTCAGAGGCCAAGGCAGGTAGATTGCTTGAGCTTAAGAGTTCAAGACCAGCCTGAGCAAGACCAAGACCCTGTCTCTACTAAAAATAGAAAAATGAGCTAGGCATTGTGATGAGTACGTGTAATCCCAGCTACTCAGGAAGTTGAGGCAGGAAGATCCTTGAGTCCAAGGATTTGAGGTTATAGTGAGCTATGGTGCCATGGTACTATATGCAAGGCAACAGAGTGAAACTCTGTCTCAAAAAAAAAAGAAAGAAAGAAAGAAAGAAAGAAAGAAAGAAAGAAAGAAAGAAAGAAAAATGGAGTCAGAGAAGGCCATAAAAACACATAAGGGTCTTTCTTATGCACATATACTTGATAAGACGAGCTATTAGAAAAGACAAATCAAAAACCACAACTTGCACAAAGCCATCACAACCTTACACAAAAAAATACTTCCATGAATGAATATGTCTGGCCAGCAACTGTCCATCCAACCTTGGACTGATGCTACCCTTGTTATCAATTTTTGTAGAAAAGAATAGTTGTTTCAAAACAATTATGTAATCCTTTTTTCCTTCAAAAACTCTTGTCTTCCTTTACTTCTCTGAATACACCCAGCCTATTCTAATTGCAGTGCCCAAACCTGAATAAATATCATTCCTTCTAGAGAGTCTCTCTTTGTGTCTGTTATTTAGGTTGAATGAGATTGAATGTTTCTTTCTACGTTTAAGAGCCATGTATAATTTCTAGTTTTAGAAAATGTCTGCTCAGCCGGGCGTTGTGGCGGGCGCCTGTGGTCCCAGCTACTTGGGAGGCAGAGGCTGGAGACTCGCTAAAGCCCAGGAGTTGGAGGTTGCTGTGAGCTGTAATGCCATGGCACTCTACCCAGGGGGACAGCTTGAGTCTCTGTCTCAAAAAAAAAAAAAAAAGAAAGAAAGAAAATGTCTGCTTGTATTCTCATCCATTTTTCTTTTTCCCCATATCTTGTCTTTTTTATTTGTCATGATGTTTGTATTTATTTACTTTTTGCCCATTTTTTGTTGAGTTGTTAGGTCATTTTATTATTGACTTTAGAAGCTATGTATTAAGGAATTATGACATGAATTGCACATATTTTATGGTTTGTCCATTTCTTTTGACCTTTGATGGCTGTCTCATTTAGGAATTTTAAATAGCTGAGTGTTGTGGCAGGTGCCTGTAGTCCCGCTACTTGGGAGGCTTAATCAAAAGGATCTCTTTTTTTTTTTTTTTTTTTTTTTTTAGCAAAAGGATCTCTTGAGCCTTTGCTGTGAGGTTGCTGTGAGCTATGACACCATGGTACTCTACTCAGGATGTCAGAGTGAGACTCTGTCTCAAAAAAACAAAAAGACAGGACACAGTGGCTCATACTTGTAATGCCAACACTCTAAGAGGCTGAAGCAGGTGGATTGCCTGACCTTCAGGAGTTCAAGACCAGCCCAAGCAAGAGCAAGATACTGTCTCTAAAAAAAAATAACCAGGCATTGTGGAGAGAACCTGTAGTCCCAGCTACTTGAGAGGCTGAGGCAAGAGGATAGTTTGAGCCGAGGAGTTTGAGGTTGCTGTGAGCTATGATGCCACAGCATTCTATCAAGGGCAACAAAGTGAGACTCGTCTCAAAAAAATAATAATTAAAAAAATTTTGGTAGATGAATAAGTCTAGATGCATTTTTTAAAAAGTAAAATAATATAATTTTTTTTAAAAATTAAAAAAATTTTATGTGAGTCATTTAATCAGTCTGTTTTTTAAATGAATTCCAGGTTTATTTCATACTAGGAAGCTCTTTCTCTAACAGTGTACTGTATATGGGGCCAGTGCCCTACCCACTGAGCCACAGGAACCACCCCAAAATTGTATTCTTAACTGCTGATGTTTTTGCCTTTCTTTTAACTTTGAGAAATGTCTTATAAATATAGAAGAATTTAGTCCAAAATTCTTTAAGACATTTCTTAAAGTTAAAAAATTATTTTAATTGTTTAGTATAGAAAATTCCAAATATTATACAATAATTGTTAGATAACAATGGACCTCACTTACCCGTCACCCAGCTTTAACTTTTATCATCTCATGACTTTCAAAGTCCTGGGTATGAGGTTGAGAACCCTTTCGTGGTTTCCACAGAGATGGTGCTGTTGTTCCCAATGCCTAGGAGATGGAAGCTCTGTGGGCCTGTACCTATCCTTTAAGATTTGCTGTTAGTTGTAAACCTAATACATGAGCTGTCATGATTTAGCTGCTTTTTCTTACAACTATTGCAGCCTTATCAGGCTGTTGTATCTACCTTGTCTTCTTTATTTCCACTGTAATTGCCCTACTTTGGATTTCATTGCTTTTCATCTGAGTTATTGCAACAGCAGCTACATCGACCTTCATGTGTTCAGAACTCTATATTCAATCCACCCTTCACACTGTTGAAAGTTTATTATTCTTTATATTCACAAGCCTAATTTAAGCACTCTATTCCAAAAGCCAACAAGTGCCCTCTGCTACCTATAGAATAAAATTCAAATTGTCTTTTCTCCACAAGTATCTGAGGTGAGTCTTTTCAGCCCTTTAATGGAGTATATTATGACCAGATGGCTCACACCTGTAATCTCAGAACTTTGAGAGGCTGGGGTGGGAAGATCACTTGTGGCCAGGAGTTCAAAACCAGCCTGAGCAACATAGCAAGACCATCTCTTTACATGAATATAAGAAAAAATTAGCAGGGCTTGATGGCATATGCCTGTAATCCCAGCTACTCAGAAGGCTGAGGTGAGGGGATCCCTTAAACCTAGGAGTATGAAGCTGCAGTGAGATATGATCTTGCCACTATACTCAAGCCTGGGTGACAGAGTGAGACTGGATCCTCACCCCATCCCCCAAAAAAGTAACTTTTACTACATACTGTAGTTCCTCAATGAGATACTATTGATTATAAGACATATCATTGATTTAATAACAGCTTTGGGTCAGGGACCAAGGGCAGTATGGAGCCTACACATTACCCATAAAATACAATAAAGTTATTCTTGTAATCACAGATACAACATTAGGATGATAGCAAGATACAAATGACCTATTGAAAAGTCAGAGGAGATTTTAATTATCTGCAGAGACAGGGTCTCACTGTGTTGCCCAGGCTGTTGTTCTTGAATTCCTGACTTCACAAGATCCCCTTGCTTCAGCCTCCCAAAGTGCTGGGATTACAGGCGTGAGCCACTGTGCCTAACCTGATTTTTAGTAAGGGAATTGTTTATAAGACATAGGCAAAGCAGAAATAGAAAAGCATGAGCTGCAGGTGAGACTCTATGAGTCCAAGTCCTAACTTGCAGGTAACTATGTACCAGATCTGTGATAGAAATCAGGAATAGGCCCAAGGGATGAGACCTGGGGCGCCACTGTTGTCTGTTTACACTGTCCATTTATTTTATTTTTATTTTTTTTTGAGACGGAGCCTCAAGCTATCCCCCTGGGTAGAGTGCCATGGCATCACGCTCACAGCAACCTCCAACTCCTGGGCTCAGGCGAGTCTCCTGCCTCAGCCTCCCAAGTAGCTGGGACTACAGGTGCTCGCTACAACACCCGGCCATTTTTTGGTTGCAGCCATCATTGTTGTTTGGCGGTCCCGGGTTGGGGATTCGAACCTGCCACCTTAGGTGTATGTGGCTGGTGCCTTAGCCGCTTGAACCACAGGCGCCGAGCCTACACTGTCCATTTATGAAATGAAATAAATCATTCCATAAGAATAAGAGTCTCCAAACGACTGAGTTGAAACTTTTGTTATGATCATGTTCATGATACAGAGCTCCCCTGCTCAGGGCTGGATGAGGACCCCCTCATTTTCTAGTTCTGGGTGAGCTCAGAAATCAGTCTCCTCACAGACCCTATCTCTAGGCACAAACAGGCCCTTTACTGTAGGCCACATTCTTTTGAAACAAACAATAGTCATAAAAAACCAGCCTAACTGCTAGGTATCTCATCCAGGCTGCTTCTCCCAGGTCAGGGAAGCACCCCTCAGGTGGGACCATATTCCTCCGCATTATGGTAGTTCTAAAATTAACTTTTGCTCAAACCCCTGGTGCCAAATTGTTGTGACATATTCTAGACATACATTCCATCTCCCACAAATCCCCTGCCTGCAGGATAGGGAAAGCAATATGTAACCCCTAGACAGAAAGCCCAAGCAGGCTTCCCCTCTTTGCTACTGTGGAGGCTTCCTTATTTACCTCTTATCTTTCTTTTTTTTTTTTTGAGACAGAGTCTCAAGCTATCCCCCTGGGTAGAGTGCCATGGCTTCATAGCTCACAGCAACCTCCAACTCCTGGGCTCAAGTGAGTCTCCTGCCTCCGCCTCCCAAGTAGCTGAGACCACAGGCACCCGCCACAACGCCCCGCTATTTTTTGGTTGCAGCCGTCATTGTTGTTTGGTGGGTCTGGGCTGGATTCAAACCCACCACCTTAGGTGTATGTGGCTGGCACCTTAGCCACTTGAGCCACAGGCGCTGAGCCACCTCTTATCTTTCAATACAATCTGTCCTTACACTTATTTGTATGATCCGTGATTTCATTCCTCCAATCTCTAAGACCAAAGACTCAAAAAGGAGAAATTCCAGCCAGATTCATATGATGACCACACCTGTGATTTGTCCACTGCTAATATTTGTTTTGGGTTTTGTTTAGCCCCTTTGTAATTTGGTATCTCTCATGTCTCCTTTTTGCCTTGCCTATCAGCACTGACTTCTGCCACAGGGATTTATTTGCCCCAAACGTTAGAATTCTCTTACTTCATATTCACATCTCCTGGGTACATTTTTCTCTTCAACATGTATGACATTTCTATCTTGAAAATTTCTTAAACATTAATCCTTGCCGTATATAAAATGAATTAATTATAGATAATTTTGAGAGTTCAAAATCTTCTAACTTTTTAACTTAAAATGAAAAACATTCATATATAAGGTGAAGACATCATGATAATAATCACTTGTTCTTTACTACATGTCAGACAATATTTTAAAGATATACATGTGAAATTTCATCCAATCCCTACCATAATCCTAGGAGATAATGCACTATAATTTCCCCATTTTCAGATGAGGAAACTGAGGGACAGAGATGTTAAGTATAATGTACAGTTTCACACTGCTAACACATACGCAGTCAGAATATGAACCCTGGTGGTGTACTTCTGGTCTGTGTTCCTAGCTACCTTGCCACGCTGCCTCAAGATCACTACGCTAAGCCGGGCACAGTGACTCACACCCTTAATCCAAGCACTCTGGGAGGCTAAGGTGGTCAGATCATTTGTGCTCTGGAGTTTGAGATCAGTCTGAGCAAGAGTGAGACCCATTTCTACTAAAAATAGCAAAATTAGCCAGGCAAAGTGGTGCACACCTGTAGTCCCAGCTATTCCAGGGGCTGAGGCAAGGGGAATTCTCAAGCACAAGAGTTTGAAGTTGCTGTGAGCTATGTTGCCAGGACACTCTACCCAAAGCAACAGAGTAAGACTCTCTCTCAAAAAACAAGAAACAAAAAACACCAGCCTAAGCATTTAAGAGAGACATTCTTTCTTTTATACATGTCAATCATTCATTTGCTCTTTCTTTTATCATACTTTTTGGAATATATACTATGAGAAAAATGCTCTTCTGTGAATAGCACACGTTAAAAAGCAAATAAATCATAAACAAGTATTCCAGAAATTGAAGAAATATGTAAAATTCAGGACCAAAATAAAACAGCTTGATCAATTAGATTAGTGATGTAATCAGATTTGAAGTTAACTCACACCTATTTCATAATAAATTACTCTTGAATTCCCAATACTTTTGATATTTCTCAACAAAACAAGTTCAAAACTTCATTTTTCCTATTTAATTTGGATAAATAATTTGCTCTAAGCAAATCTAATTTGATTACTTTCCACAGGTGATCCCTACAGAGGCATTCTTTATTTTCTTTGTTCTATGGTCCTCTGAAATACTGACAGCTTTCTAAATTATTCTTCTGGACTTCAGTGATTTATTATTTGTGAAATAATTTCTGCACAGTGCCTGAAAGCTGGCAAGTCTACAATTAATCACACATATTGGACTAAACAGTTGGCTCTCACACACCACTACAATATTTTTTATCATTATGTTTTTACTTGCTAATGTCTGAAGGGATGCCTTGGTTCTCCTTCAGTGATGTAAAAGAGTGTAAGTGTTTGTGCAGCATTACTTGAAGATCTTCAAATCTATAAGATAGGACCAGGAAAGAAAAAGATATAAAACAGTATCTAAGCATAGTAGAGAATTCTGATTTGAAGATAGCTAAATTCCAGACATAAGGAGAGATAGTGTGGTACTGTGGGCCCAGTAGGAACCCTCTGTATGCGGACAAAGTTCCCTCTTGGAAGAAATCAGCTTGTAGAAGACCAAGTTGACACAATGAACTTGAGTTTATAAGAGAGCCTTCCTGGAAGAAGAAGAGTGCTCTGTAGTCAGCCTGTGGCTACCATTCAGCTCTTTCTCATTTACAAGTCCCTTGAATGGGTGTCTGGGACCTATGAAGAGAGTGGGCTATAAGTAAAAATTGAAATTGCTGTTTGACCAAAGGCTGTAAAACACTACCACCGTGGGTTTAGATTCTTCCTTTAGGAATTGAATTCAAGAGGACGGGACACGTCTTTTCCTTTAGTGCCTTTGTAGTGGTGAGAAATGGTATTGAAGGCACTGCCTAAAGTCAACGTGGCAGGCAGAACAGTGGTTCAGAACAGCCACTCCTGGCAGAGCAGAGACAGAAGCTGATGTTTTGTCCTTGCAACATCTGGAGGGAACCTGGTGCCTACAGTGCTTGTCAGCTGATCCAAAGGCCTTCCTGAACATCTGCAGAACCCAGTGGAAATTACTATGCCAACGGAGAAGGACGCAGTCCTCTGGGGAAACAGTGCTGGTGGAAGAGCTACAGCTCCAGGGAGCTAATGTGGTGCCTGGTGGGTGGTTGCTGACTCAGAGTGTTTTTGTGAACATATAAAGAACCTATATAAAACACCCACTAAAGATGCCTAAAACACCTCCAGAAACTGAGATTTCAAAAGGGGATGGAAGTCCTGAGTATGGGGTTATTCCACTTAATGTGACCTTATTTGTATCCACAATCTGGTGGAAGCTGGGAAAATGGGTACCTGAAACAATACGGAGATCAGAATTCATCATTAGAAACTGGAGTATTTAGAGGGCACTCTATTTCTATTTGTTTCTAAATTATTATGACACAAATTCCCAAGTGTAATCTTCTTTTGTGGTCACAGGTTACAGTGCTGTATAAATTCTTCTTTAATCTAAATAATCCAGACTTAGGACAATGTACCAATTTAAACTTTAGTCACTGTCCCATAGAAGTCATAGGGCCAAACCTTGCCTGTATGAGTTGTGGTGGGATTTTATCCCCAAAGGGAGAGGGTAGATTTATACTCTGCTGAGAGCAATAGTTGCCCTATTTACCCTCCTTTTAATAGCAATACTGAACAAGCTAAGCCTGAAGAAAGCTGCTGTTAGCTCACAGTCCCTTTCTAGGAGGTTCTTGTCTATAGTCCTCCTCTATAGCCTACAATTCTCTTCTTGTGTAAAATCACCCTGTTACTTTAGCCACAATTCATAAGAACAAGTTAGCTGGTTCAAGAAACTCCAATTCATCATTCAGTCAATAACCTATGAGTAGGGGAGTGGGGGGACAGTTAAATTCACATCTAAAGGGTACATCACACACTTTCGGAGTAAAGAGCACACTTACAACTTTGACTTAAAATATACAAAAGCAAACTATGTAACCAAAATGTGTGTACCTCTATCATATTCTGAAATTAAAAAAAAAAACCCTATGAGTTGATCTCCTGTCCAATGGGGATAATTGTGGCTAATTAGACTGATGAATATCACTAAAGGTAACTGGTGGAAGTGTATAAACAGGAAAAGACGAGAAAGAGAAACTAAAATAGATGCCCTTATGCTGAACTAAATAAGAGGGGCAGCTCATAGGCAGCTCCCAGAGCAAGACAATTGGACATGGAATAGTTGAGGCTCCATTATGGTGAGAGGTTAACTGGAAGTTTACTCGGTTTCTAGATTTCTTGGACATCATGAAGGAACTTCCAGTTCTCCAATCATGTTTTGTCTCCTTGAGTCCTTATAGCTTGGGTGTGCTCCATTCCTCTAACCTGCCAAACTCTGGGCACCCCCACACTGGGGCAGTGCCCTGCCAAACTCTGGACACCCACACACTGGGGAAGTACCCTGCCAAACTCTGAACACCCACACACTGGGGAAGTGCCCTGCCAAACTCTAGATACCCCCACAGTGCAGCAATGAATTGTATCCATTTTTTAAAAAATCAGCTCCAATTTGAATTAGAGGAAAACGTATTCATTTACAAGGCATTAGTAATAAAGTTGGTAAAATGGGATCGAATCAGAAATCAAAGTTTAAGAAAAATAAACTAGTAAATATTCTAATTTTGGGGTACTGAGCATGAAATTTGAATCTGAGTTTCTAAGTATCTAAAGCAAAAAGAAACAAAATGAGTACAAAAATTTTTTTTAAATATTTAACTTTTATCTCTTTGTTTTTACCTTTCCCTTATTCTCAAGTAAGTAGGTAGTAAGGTCTGTGTTTTCTCCTTCGAGGTATAGTCTGTGATAACGAGGGACATGGAAGTTGCCTGGAAAACTGTCTGGCTTTCATTTTAAATGCCTGAGCCTCAGTAGAGGAGAGAAATTTCAGGTAGAGATAAAATAACTTGCAGAAAGTTGAAGTGAAAAAAGTTCAGAAAGAGATAAAATAACTTGCAGAAAGTTGAAGAAAAAAAAGACTGTGCAGGCTTGATGAGGGCTGGAGGAACTTGGGTTTTGGACTCGGACCTGGATCATACTTTGGGGTAGTATTGCTAGAGAAGGAGCAAAAATGACCTCAGGCTGCAGGGCGCCTGAGGTCCCAAGCATAGCATTCTCAGCCTTGCCAAAAATATCCATGCTACTGTACCTGAAGGGACGAGGCAGATAGAGCATGGCTAGGGCTATGAAGAGAACACTGATGGCGGCACCCATCAGTGGTTGGTTTGTAGGGCTCCAGACACATACACTCAGGCTGCCAGGTTCGAATTTGACCCAGGCCAGCTAAACAACAATGACAACTGTGACAAAAAAACAGCCTGTGCACCTGTAGTCCCAGCTACATGGGAGGCTGAGGCAAGAGAATCACTTAAGCCCAAGAGTTTGAGGATGCTGTGAGCTCTGACACCATGGCACTCTACCCAGGGCAACAGCTTGAGACTCTGTCTTAAAAAAAAAAAAATGACCAGTGACCAGTGGCCCTTTCTGTCAACTCCCTGATGCCCTGGCACTACATAAGATCCCAGAACCATAAACAAGCCTGGGGAGACTGGAATCAAGCTTAAAGAACATATAAAGTTAAATTCCCACATGCCTGGGAGAATCCGGGGGAAAGGTGCTCAGAATCAGAAAGTATTCTGATGTGAAACACTTTTTGCGTATCTGTGTCTGAGAACTGTGATTTCTGGCTACTATACCTGCATTATCAGAAAAGAGAAATGAACCAGGCTCACTTCTGAGTTTCAAACGAATCACTGTGATTGCAGTAACAGGCTCTTTCAAATCACATGCCACAGTGACATGTCAGGGAGTCATAAGTAATGGTGCTTTAAAGTAAAGAAGACTTTACAGAAGGCTGGCTTAGAGCCAGTCTCCCATTCTCCACTGGAATGAATCTGGAAGGCCGTGTGGGATGTGACCAGTCTTGCCACTGTGTCCCTACACTGCTGTGTGGATCCCTGTTGCAGTCCTGTGCGTTCTGGTGACTCAGCTCCTCTCTGTAGCTGCTGTTCCTGCTACTGAGCAATGACCCGACTTCTCTCCATTGTCTTTCTTAGCTTTTGCCATTCATGGTTTCTGACTACTCTTGGCTTTTATTGTCTCATGACTCCTGATCATTGCCTTTTCTCTGGGTGTTGGTTAGCTCTATTCTTTTCGTTTTTCAAATTCTACCCCCACAGTAAACTGCTGACTTACTCAGCTTTGCAAGACAGAACATGGGTCCATTCATATTTGATCTGAATCATCTGCTTCTCCCTCATCCAAGCTGCAGCCAGGGCTAGGGGTTCCCATGCCTCTCTAAGTCTACTTCACAGTGAGTTGTAATTGTGGCGGACTTTGAGAAGAAGAGCTTACTCTTACAAGAGTGCGAACCATGACCCAGACACAGTTCCACATGCTTTCCAGTTATTCTGTTCAACCTCTGAATAATATTCCCAGAATTCCTCAGTATTTCCAGGGTCTCACATCAAGTAACAGGCAGAACTAGGACCCTAGCCAGACCTTCTTGCTTTTAACCACTGCCTTTCCAATTCAACCTAATTTAGAGAAACTTTTATTGGAGTTACTGTATGTAGCAGGGTTTGGTGGTTGGCTGACCACCAGAGATTCAAATTCTGCTTTCACAGTATAGGGTTATTACTGGGAAGCTTCTACCAAGCCAAGGAACTACGTTTTCTAGTCCCTTAGAATCTAAGCAACTAGAAATCTGGTTCTAGCCAAGGTGAACAGAATTGATGTGCTTTACATCTGGGTCAGGGGAAGTGTCCATTGCGCCTTCCTCATGCTCTATTTCTTTTCTATGGAAATCTCACAACCCACCTATTTAAGATTGCAGTTCTAAAAATAGAAAGTACCTGCTTCCTTGTTTGGCCAGTTGGAGAAGAATTGCCCAGGCGAGTTGCCTAATCAGGAACATCTGCTAGATTTTGCATGAGGAAGAAAGAAAATTTAAGGCAATGAAACTTAGGGGCTGTTTGTTATGGCAGTTAGCCTATCCTGAGAAACACACCATGTAAAAACCCATTTCTTACATATTTATAAATTTCTTAATAAATAGGTGCTTAAGATATCCTAACCACATAAATATTCTAGAAACCTGTATTTAGTAAAATGGCCTGAACAACTTTGACAAAATCTCTGGGAAAAAAATATTGTAAATCTTTACTCATCTTTACCAAAGATTAACACATTACAATAGCAATTGACTCTTCTCCTCCACACGTGTGGTCACATACACATATATGCTAGAAAGATGTTGGAATATTTTTCTCTGGATCTTCTGGATTTATATGAATAATCAAGATTATCCATTAGGAAATACTGTGAATTGATTCCACATTTCCTGGATCTAGATTTGGGAAGATCTAGGATAGCATATATACCAATGCTATGGGCTAAATTTTGTCCTCCCTCCAAGTTCATATGTCAAAGTCCTAATCTCTAGCACATCAGAATGGGGCTATATCTGGAGAAAGGGACTTTAAAGAGATACTTAAGGTAAAACAAGACCATATGAGTAGCCCTCATATGATTGCTTTCCTTATGAGAAGATATTAGGATGCAGATAACTCAAAATGAGGGAGGACTATGTGAGGATATAGTAAAGAGGTAGTCATCTGTAAGCCAAGTAGAGAGCCCTCAAATGGAACCACCTTAATCACCTTAATCTTGGACAGCTGGCTTCCAGAACTGTAAGCAAACAAATTTCTATTGTTCAAGCCACCTAGTTTGTGGTATTTTGTTGTAGCAGCTATAGTAACCAGTATACCCCCAATAGGCCCTCTGATTTCTTCAGAATCTGCATTCTGCATCTTTCAGTCTCCTGTCATCATAGACATAATCAAAAGTCACAATACAATACAAATAGAAAAAAACATTTTTAATATGGAAAACTTTTAGAGATAAACATATAACTTTTCTACATATTAAAAGGTAATATGAACACCAAGAATGTAAGTCACAGTGACTATGAGAAAAAAATGAATTACTAACAATGATATAAATATTGCTGGGCAGCGCCTGTGACTCAGTGGGTAGGGCGCCGGCCCCGTATACCAAAGGTAGTGGGTTTGCACCCTGCCCCAGCCAACACTGCAACAACAAAAATAGCCAAGAGTTGTGGCAGACGCCTGTAGTCCCAGCTACTCGGGAGGCTGAGGCAGGAGAATTGCCTAAGCCCAGGAGTGGGAGGTTGCTGCAAGCTGTGACGTCACAGCACTCTACTGAGGGTGGTAAAGTGA
>CAUYTI010033978.1:0-43981 GCA_963575145.1 Galago senegalensis
AATTAGGTTATAGCTTTCCTACGAAAGCTATAAATTAGTTTCAAAATAGGGCTGTGTACATTGGATACTTTTTCTTCCATTCTTGAGATACTTTGCTAAGAAGAACATTTTCCAGCTCCATCCATGTAAACATGAAGGAGGACATTATGAAAGAGTTTTTTATCCCAAAGATGAGGAAGCATTGTTGATAGAATTCTCACTAAACTATTTAAAATACCCTATAGGTATTTCTGTAAATAAAACAGAGTCCATCTTTTTAGAACACTTGCAGTCTACCTAATTGACATATTTGGATACCTAGTTCTGTTCAGGTAGCCACGCAGGAAAGGTGACCAGGGTAGAACAGAATGAGGTCCGAATGTCCTAGAAACCTAGAAAGCCTACACTCCTTCACCCCATTCTAAACCTAAGTGGGCTATGTATTTTTTCAGAGGTAGTATTTTCTATTAAGAAAGCATGTTAATATGTTAAAATTTTCATAATATTTTCTTCAAGAAAATTTTCCTCTCTTAAGTTATGCAAATGAGAACTGGAAAAGGGAGAAAATGTTACATACAAGATAATAATAATGCGCCAGAATATGTCTCTAAAATACTGTAAATACATGCAGGCTTTACGTTTTAGAAAAATATTCACTCAACTTGCAAAAATTGACTATAAAAAAATGCAATAGAAGCTTAAGTCAACAGAAAGTAAATAATTAGTATAAAATCATAGTTAACTTATAACTTCAAGAATAGTTTAGGTTATGGGTTAATTGGATAGTGGGTCGATATGTTGTAGGGATATATGGATATATTTTAATTATAACGTGTTTATACTTTAAGCTAATAATACAGGTCCACAAATGGGAATAAAAATAAACATAGAATTAAGGTGTGCAAATTTTGCCTTTGTGTCATTAAAATTCACACTTACAATGGTATGATTTCAAAATATGGAGAAAAAGAATTGGAAATTTATTTTGTGTTAGTATTTTTTCTCCAGATACCATTAGCAAGGGCAAAAACAAAAAACAAAAACCCATATTTATGTGAATAAGACATCCCTCCACGTCCTTATAAAAGCATGAGTTTTTGAGGTAAGCCAATTAAAGTAGAAACAATAATACATGTATTAGGTTATTCAGTAAGAAACATTTGATTTCCTTAAGTACTGAGTTTTGCAGTTAATATTTCTGACATTTCACTTTGTCACTTCTTTTTTTTATTAATCACGAAGGTACATCCTCATTATTTCAAATGCATGCCTTGCCTTGCCTTGTAATTATCTTTCAATATTTTTTTCAGAGCAATTTTTGTGAAACTATGGATAAGTTAAATTTTTGTGTTATTTTTGAATGAGTTCCACTGTGAAATCAATGCAGTGCAGAAAGCTTGAAATATCAATGAAGGATTTGGGAAGGATGTGGCTAATGAATGCACAGCTCAGTGCATTGATGGTTTGAGAAGTTCTGTTCTGGTGATTTTAATCTTGCAAATGAACCATGTGGATGACCTGAGACCAAGGTGGATAATGATGAGGTGAAAGCACTCAGGGGTGTCCAACTTGTAATCTGTGGGCTGTTTTGCTTATCTGTAGTATCAGATATCAGGAAAATGATGCATACATTTTTTTCTCCTCTACTTTCATTAGTGTTTATGTAATTAATGTGTGGTATTAGCAGCAAGGTTTGAGGTTACTATTCCAGCAGTATGGGGCCATTTGAAACTAATCAGCAAAGCAAAGAAGGTGAGTCAATGGGCTTCCCCATGAATTAAACAAGGATCGCGAGGGAAATCATCTCAAAGCTTGCCTTTCTTTGCTGTCATACCACAAAGGGAACCATTTCCACACCTTAATGTTACATGTGATGAAAAGGATTCTTTTTGACAATCACAAGCATTTGGCACAAAGGTTGGATAAAGACTGAGTGACAAAACACAGTCCAAAACTGAATATTCACCCCAAAAAGCTAATGGAGTCTATTTGGTGGCCCAGCTCTGAGATTATCCACTACTGCTTCATGAAACCTGGTCAACCAATTACAGCAGGTGTCTACTGTGCCCTAATGGATGATGTGGTGAGGATGCCTGTGATTCAGCAGCAAGATAGTTCAAAATAGATGGGCCAATCCTCTTGCAAGACAACCCTCCACCCCATGTAGCATATACAACACTGCTCATACCACAGAAGCTGTCATCCACCATATTCATCAGACCTTGCACCCACAGATTATTACTTCTTCCAAGCTTTATATCCCTTTTTTCAAGAAAAAATATTCACTTCCTAACAAGCTCTGGAAAGTGCCTTTTGCAACTTTGTCACTATTTGTTCTCCTGGCTTCTTCACTTCTGGCAGCACAAGCTACTGTTCAGATAGCAACACTGTGTTGATGGTTTAGACACAGACTTTGACTAATTGTACTTCTCCTTTTTGTGATATAATGAACTACACTTTTTATTCATAATTAGACATTTCAGATTTAATGATCTAGTAATTGGCAGTATTAGTTTGAGGTTTCACCTAAAATGGTGTCTTCTGAGCAGTACTCTCTCCTGGATACATCCTATCTCTATTGCATATATTTTGACTAAGTACAAAGTTCATGAAGAAACTGGGTACCAATTTGATATGGTCTATAATTTGTGCAAAGAATGAATAATGCTAAAAATAGAGGCTACTTAGTCTCAAGGCACATACTATACAGGAAAATTATGCTTTCACTGGTAATCAGAGCCTTTCAAATGAACAGCATATTATCTATATTTTTACACCTGAAAACAGTGAGGCATTCATTAATTCTTTTTGTTTTCCAGTAAATATGTATTTAGGAAATTCTAAATGCAGGCACTGCATGGGTTCATGGCTATGAAAAATCAAAGATAACACAGACCGGGTACTCAAAGAATTCCAAGTCCATAGATAAGGATAGGAGAAAGTCAATAACACTAAAAACTAACATTTATAATCCTGATAGATTTCATGCTTAGATTTGTAGTATGGGGTTTCAATTTTTAAATAATTGAATATATAGAAACCTGATGGGTTCTCTACATAATGGCAGCTTCCTCTTCCTTCCCCCAATCACAATCACAGCACTCTCTTAGGCACCACAAAAGGCATTGATTTTTAGAGCCATTGTACTTACTTTTCCTCCTAACTGATTTCCAAACTAACTATGTAGCTAAGAATGAGGAAGGAAGTTTTCGTTTATTTTATTTGCTATTTTATCCTCACTATGCATCACATAATACCCCATCAACAAACACATCTGGAGTAACTGAATGTCTTTAATACTACATTGTATAATATATTACTTCTGATACATTCTTCAGGTATCCTGAAATCCCTTTAGTGATTTAATTTTTTTACCTTTATTTTCACTTCTCGGCTGTCCTAACTGCTTACATACACTCTGCATACTGACATAAGAAATAATTCTTAAAAATTATACATTCTAAATGCTATAGATTTAGTAAGTTTAGTTTTCCTTTCTGATTTATGTTTTTTCCCTAACAATTTGGAAAGGAGTATAATTTCAAATTATAGGGTTATTTATCTCATTTCTAGCATGTTATTAATATTTTTTATCACCCCCACTTTTAAACTTTAGAAAGCTTAAAAAAATGGGTTTTACATTCTCATATAAATCCATTAGTAATCATGTATAACTCTCCTAAACTTTTTTATTAATGGAATTATGACACTCATCACAAAGTGCCAGTTCAGACATATTTAAATTCATAATATTTGTATTTCAAATAATTACTTAGAAATATTTATAATTAAAAAATCTAATTTTGTAGTTATTTATAAAAAAGTAGATTTAATATAATACCATAAGGTATGTAATATGTGAAAGAAGTATATGTGTTTGTACCACAAATAATAAGCAGAGCTTTTTCAACCAAGTTATTCAAATTCCAAAGGCCAGAGGAATATGCTCTTTCTTATATCTGTATATAATTTTCATTATATGCTACTAGAAGTTATGTGCATTTAAAAGAGTTAATTAAACTCTGAAAGTCTAATTTAACCTTGAGTAAAGTATGATATATGTTTCCAGGAAAGGAGGAATTAATCAAAATACCTAATTTTAATTTATCAAAAATAATTTAACATGCATTTGAGATAATATGAAAATGTTATAATCTTTTCATGTTGCTACTGATTCTTAAATACACCCTATTTTTATATAAATTGAAAATTCTGTGAATGAGCTTTTTTCACCCAGTCTATTAAATAGAGAAAAGATACAAACCACCTCAATCAACCTTCAAATTATTACTGTAAAGGAAGTGAGCTGTGGTATCAGTATCCATAATTATCCCTGTTATAATAAGTTTATTTTTCTTTAAAGCAAGAAAAATGTGTGCCCAATAAATAAACCAAGAACATATTATGCTAAGACAAGTAACATATATTTACAATGAAAACATAATTCTTACATTAAAATATTTAGAATTAAGATGAGCTAATTACAAGATTTGTTAGAATAGTAAAATTAACTCAAAACTAAGGATAAAATGTACATTATGCTTTTTGTATTTACTCCCTCAATATATCACCAACCACTCTAAGATAGAAAGAAAAAATATAAGGACTTATCCTAAGATTTTTATAGACTTGTAACCATTTCTCCAAAGTGGCATCAAGAATGTAATACTCTAAACAAATTGTTTTCTATTAAACTCTATTTTGAATAATGTAGGCTGATTTTGTGTGATTTGAATACGGTCTGTTTTATAAGTATTTTCAAGGCCATTAGAATCATGAATTATATACAAGAATGTTTTTGTTCATGCTTGGGCTTTTGTTCCAAACTATGTCAAATGTAGCAACACAATTTATCTTTTAAATTAATTGTGATAAAAGAGGAATTTAAAGATTAATTTAAAAATGTTGTTTAATTAATTATATTGTTGCATTAATAAAACATATTAATCATAGGAAAGTCAGAATACATTGTAATCTAAGTGGAAAAATACTTCTAGTTACGTAACTCTGAGAGAAACATTTTGGTGGAAAATTTTTTCATACACAAGTCTATATATAAGTAGAAAATAATATATGTTTATATTTCTGTATAGTAATTTGGTAATGATGTTCAGGTATTTTTGCATCCTGCTTTAATTATTTGCAGCCCATTTAATTATTCTTTTCTTTTTTATTTAGGGATCTTTATTTTTTTTTATTTTAGTGAAAGCATTTTGGTGGAAAATTTTTTCATACACAATTCTATACATAAGTGAAAAATAATATATATGTATATTTCTATATAGTAATTTGATAACAATGTTCAGGTATTTTTGCATCCTGCTTTAATTATTTGCAGCCCATTCAATTTTTTTTTTAGTTTTGGGATCAGTTATATTGTGAGAGTTACATATAGTATTTACTAAGTGTTAAGTATGTTCCAGTCACTCTTTATGGAGCAGTGAACAAAAGAAACAATCTCCATCCTTGCCAAGTTTATGTCATAATGAGGAAGGTTGACAATAAGCACACAAAGAGATAGTGACAAAAATCATAGTAAAAAGAACTAAGCAGTACAAAATATAGAATAAAGAATAAAATTTTCAATAGGATGGTGAAGGGAGACATTCATGAATATGTTACTTTTAGATAAAAATATAAATAATATGTAGAACCCGTGGGGATTTCTAAGGTAAAAAGTGCTTCAAATGAAGGTAAGAGCAAATTAAAGTTCCTCTGGGATAAAAATTTGCCTGCCATATTATAGGTAAAGTAAAACTAATGTGATAGATACATTTATATGAAATTAATTTGAAGAGGTAGCCAGGAAGAAATCATGGTGGTTTTCAAAACCCTACATAAGGTTCAAAGTCTTCACAACCATACATAACATTCAAATTTTACTATGTATTTTGTAGAAATTCATAAAAATGGTTTTGATACAACCTGAATATAGCAAACTACGTACAAATATCCTATCACATGTTCCTCCTTACCTTAAGGAAAGTATCCCAAATTTGTGATTATCGAATCCTTGCTTTTTCTTTTTGTTCATGCTATTTTGTAGAAACATAGTAAGAATCAAATACATAATTTATTGGATTGCCAGAGATCTGTAGTGAAGGCTAATAGACTATAGTGTTTTTAGAACTGAGATAAGTAGCAGGTAAGTGGTTGATGCGTGACCCTTACAATAGGAAAATCAAATCAAAACCTATTGAGGAGAAGACTCATATAGGTGTCAAAATGAAAAATCATGATCCCTCACTCATGTTCCCATTCTGAACAGTTCTTACACTCAGAGCTCATACATATGGAGGCTGAATTTCTTTAAAAATGATCCTGAAACACTATTACAAATATGGGCCATAAATATTTCCCCAGTCCTTTCAAAAAGATTTGTGATCATTTTTCAGAGTAATAAGAAGGAAATACCTCAAGATTTTTGGAGTTGTAGACAAGAAGCTCTGAGACAACACTGAGAAGTATAATAAGTAAAGGGCTTCTTTGTAGGCTGGAAGCATGTGGAAACTGGATGATGAATGGAGTCCTGGTTTGTCTCTGCATTTTAGTATATAAAATGGCCACAAGTACATGCTTTTTTCAGTGAAGTTAGGATACATATATGTAGTAATTGATAAAACATTCACTTTGATCCACTTGATACTGGATTTTGATACTGTATTTCCAGGCTCTTGGTCTCCAGTTCGAAGAATGAAGTGACAGACCACAGGATCAGCAGTAGGTTAGGTTTTATTCAACAGGTGTTATAGCTCTTACAAAGAGCCAAACCTCCTTGCAGAGCAGGATCAGCAGTAAGATAGGTTTTATAATACAAGTGTTACAGCTCTCACAAGAACCAGCTGATCTTTGCAGAGCAGGATCAGCAATAAGACAGTGTTACAGCTCTAACCAGGAACTAAACCTCCTTGCTCTCCCGCTCTCTCTAGGAGGTCTGTGAAGGTCTGTGTTTGGGCTCTCTGCTCAGGGGCTTATATAGGGGAAATTGTCCAGTGAGCTTTTGGGTCCTGAAAACAGACCAATCAGGAGCAGGTTTTGAAAATTGACCAATCATGGATGCACTGAAGGAATCACCTGCCTCTCCTCAACTTGTGTCCAGTTCCTTTGGCTACTAGAGCCTCCATTGGGGAAGGGAAGCTCCCCCTGCTTGCCTACACTCCAGCCTGCTGGTTCCTCTGCCAGCTGCCACCACCAACACCACCAGGATAGAGGTGGCAGGTCCTCCAGCCCCACTTGGCTGAGCTGGCTGGGGCGCCACCTGTCTGGTATCACACTGACCTTTAAGACCATTAATGAAAAAGAAGGTGAAGTTGGGAGCCTCTGAAACGGAAACCATCCATTCTTTTAACCTTTAAAGACTTAAAACTGCAAGGGTAATGGGGCTCACTATTCCCTCATTTACTTCACATCTCTACCTTTGTTCAAAGTGTATATACCTAACCACATAATAGCATCAGGTAAATCTCAACCAAGTAGTAGTTCCTTTAACAACTTATGTAGTATTAGCATTTGGAAAAATATAGACTTTGGAATTTTTTATAAGGTTACTGACCTGGATAATGCATTAGTTTCAATCCCTATAAACATAGAAGATAAAAATCAGTTCCTGTGTGCATATAGGCAACAATTCACATTAAATATTTTACACCAGAGGCATGTGACCTGTCTTCTCTGTCACAAAATAGTTCAAAATGACCTTGATCTTCTACACATTCCATGTAACTTATCCAGGTCCATATAACGTTACATGACATTATTCTAATTTTACCTAAAAAACAGGAAGCAACGAGTAATCTAGATACCCTGATAAGAAATATTCACACCAGGAAGTGAAAGATAAGACTATCCCAAGATTCAACCTGTCCTTGCTGAAATTTGTAGGCGTTCAATAATTAGAGGTATGCTATCTCCCCAAGGTAAAGAACAAATAACTAAACATTGTATCTTCTATCAGGAAGGATGAGGCAGTGGTTATGGTGCATGTCTCTGGATTTGGACACAACACATACCATCTCAGAAAGTTACTGTTATTTATTTTGTTTCAACTTGACTAGATTGCAAGATATTCCAACATTTGGTTAAACATTAGTTCTATGGCTGTACATATATGTCCTTTCAACAATATAAGGCAACTATTATGATATTCCTAGAAATAGGACACTATGATTAAAATTAAGCTTAAGCATTCTGGTTCCAGAATTATAAAAATCATGCAGAGCCATTTCTCTTTGTTTACTTGTTACTACATTTTGGATATATGAAATTCATATTTCTTGGGCAGTACCTATGGCTCAATGGGCAGGCACCAGCCCCATATACCGAGGTGGTGGGTTCAAACCTGGCCCTGGCCAAACTACAAACAAAAAATAGCTGGGCACTGTGGCGGGCACCTGTATTCCCAGCTACTCAGGAGGCTGTGACAAAAGAATCACCTTAGCCCAGGAGTTAGAGGTTGCTATGAGCTGTGACACCATGGCACTCTACCAAAGGTGACAAAGTGAGACTCTGTCTCTAAAAATAAGAAAGAAAGAAAGAAATATATATTTTTCACTGCATATGTACATAGAAACAATTGCATAAGAATATACACTAAATTGTCAGTAAAACTATCTATGACAAAGGGATCCAAGTTGTGATGTTATTACTTAGATAACCATTCTTGGAAATAGATTGTATTATATAGAATAGAATATTTATTACTTTATATTTTATTATATTAATATTATTAAAAGCATTTATTTTAAATAATATTATTGAAACAAAAGGCTTAAAAAGTGAAACATTAATTTTTCACATTAAAAAGTGAAACATTTTTAAATCAGCATATTTAAAAGATCTATCAATGATTCAAGAGAAAACAAGAAAAAATGTATGAAAAGTAATGGAAGAAATTTAGAATATTAAGTGAATTATTTATAAATAATAGCTACTTACAATGACATAAGTGAATTACAATGAAAAGTGTTGTTATCAAACTTAAATCTATAACTAGATCCCATCTATGGGGAGAGGAGTGTGTGTGTCCCTATTTGGGAAGAGAAAGGGCCATTGAGACTTTTAGGATTTTTAAACATTCATGTTCCATAGCTGGTAGTAAAGAGATAATCTCACATGGAAATGCCAAGAACCAGGAAAATATTCTTATTAAACTCCAAATAAAAACCTATAGTTTTAAAATCCAAAAGTTTCTCAGAAGGTATAGTCAATATTATTCAGGTGGCAGTGCAATATTCACAGTGACACCATTTGCTTAGAAAATATATATTAGACAAAGGTTTATTTCTCACTAGAAAACACTTGGCTGCAACCAATACTGAGTGGCCCATTTTTCAAAATTTGATATAAAGCCTAAGCCCAAATATGCCATCATTTCCTAGGTGGATTTACCAAGTTGAATAAACTGGATCCCTTCCATCATGGAAAGGGACAAAACTTTTCCTCATAAGCGTAGGCACCTAGTTTTAATATAACAATGCCTTCCTTATTCACAAAGCTTCTGACAGAACCACCATCTGTGGACTTATCATAGGTCTAGTTCTTTACCCTGGTATGCCAAAAGAACTCATTTTATTTAATTTTCTTTTAGGTTATCAGGCATGCTCCCAAATTAAAATGTCTGCACTATCTTTGCTCTGACATTACCTTTTCAGTGATGAAACCCAGACCATTTATTATCTCAACCTGTCCTCATCTTGTTCAGTGATCACTATGTCAAATAACTTGTCTTCAGATTTGTTGTTAACTGTTTGAGTTGTTACAAGTTGAGTATCTCTTATCCAAATGCTTTGGATCAGAGGATGTTGGATATTTACATAAACATAACTAGTTATCTTGGGGATGGGACTCAAGACTAAATATGAAATTTTCATACATTTTATAGATGTAATTTCATAGAGAACTTTTAAAAATACTGTGCATGAAACAAAATTTGGACTGCAATCCATTATATAAAATCAGCCCTGGAATTTTTCACTTGTGTCATGTCGGCACTCTAAAAATTTTAAACTTTGGAGCAGTTTCAATTTCAGATTTTTTATATTAGGGATATTCAACTTGTATAATACTACAAATCTCAGTAACGTGGTAAATACTTTATACTATTACTTCAATTGTATTTTTAATGTGTATAATGTATAAAAAGAAAAAAACTTTTAGTCAGGAAATTAAACTGACACACAGTCTCAGTAAATTTTTACATTATTTATTTTGAGTTCTGTATTAGTTTCCCAGGAATGCCACAAACTTGGTGTCTTAGAATAAAAATGTATTGTCACACAGTTGAGGAGGTTAGCAGTCTAAAATGACAGAGTCCACAGGATCACATACCTCTGAAAACTGTAGGAGAATCGTTCTTTGCTTTTTCTTAGCATCTGGTGATTTTTTGGCCATCTTTGGGGTTCCTTGGCTCAGCTTGTAAAAGCACCATTTCAATCTTTTGTTTTTATGTGACTTTCTCCACGTGAATCATTTTGTCTTCATGTTCTACATGTCATTTCTACATTCATTTTCCCCCTTTTTATAAAGATATAAAGACAAGTCCTGTTGGATGAAGGCCTACCTAATGACTTCATTTTTACTTGACTGCCTCTGTAAAGACCCTAATAAAAATAAGGTCACATGTTGATTAATTTGAGTTTCTATAGATCCTGGTTATCAAGCTTTTGTCTGATTCAAAATATGCAAATATCCTTTCCCATTGTGTACGTTGTCTCTTTGCTTTGGCAAGAGAAATGAACAGAACCTTCTCTGAAGAAGACAGACGAATGGCTAAAAAACATATGAAAAAATGCTATTAAATTAGAAAAATGCAAATCAAGGTATCGGAATATCATCTAACCCCAGTGAAAATGGCCCACATCACAAAAATCTCCAAACTGCAGATGCTGACATGGAGAGAAGGGAACACTTTTACACTGCTGGTGGGACTGCAAACTAATATAACCTTTTTGGAAGGAAGTACGGAGCACCTCAAAGAACTCAACTTAGACCTCCCATTTGATCCTGCAATCCCATTACTGGGCATCTACCCAGAAGAAAAAAAAATTCTTTTACCATAAGGACACTTGCACTAGACTGTTTATCACAGCTCAATTTACAATTGCCAAAATGTGGAAACAGCCTAAATGCCCACCATCCCAGGAAAGGATTAACAAGCTGTGGTATATGTACACCATGGAATACTATTCAGCCATTAAAAATGATGGAGACTTTACATATTTTGTATTAAACTAGATAGAGGTGGGACACAGTCTTCTTAGTAAAGCATCACAAGAATGGAGAGGCAAGAATTCTATGTAGTTAGCTCTGATATGAAGACAATTAATGGACTAGTACATGGTGGGGGTGGGAAAGGTAAGAGATGAGAGAGGAAAGGAAGGACGGGAATGGAGGGTCATGGTGTGTGACACATCTTTTGGGAGTGGGACACAATTATAAGAGGGACTTTACCTAACAAATGCAACCAATGTATCCTGGTTCTTTGTATCATCTATGAATCCCCAACAATAAAAAAAAATAAAAATAAATAAATAAATAAATAAAACAAGAGAGAGAGGAACCATAGAAACAGAAAATAAATTAAAAAGCAAATAAAAAGCAGTGCCCATAGCTCAAAGGAGTAGGACACCAGCACCATATGCTGGAGGTGGCAGGTTCAAACCCAGCCCCAGCCACACCCCCCCCCAAAAAAAGGCAAATAAGGTCACAATCTGAAGAACTAGGGATTAAGACTTTAACATATTATTTTGCAGATATACAATGCAATCCATAATGACATCAATGTTGATAATAGTTTCCACAAGGAGACAATATCAAGTGTATTGAGAGAGAAAGAGGGAAGATGGAGGGAGAGAGAAGAAGAAGAAGAAGGAGGAGGAGGAGGAGGAGAGAGAAAGAGGGAAGATGGAGGGAGAGAGAAGAAGAAGGAGGAGGAGGAGGAGGAGGAGGAGGAGGAGGGGAGAGAACACCTTTTCTACTTCAGTTGATATACCAGCTGCTGAGATGCATCAACATTAATGAGATCAGGAATTATTCATCCTGTTGCTGATGGCTTTACCTGGAGATAGCCCTTGGCTCTAAGGCTTCTTGCAGAATTCCTTTAGCTAAAATGTATTGTCTCACCTAAGATCATGCCCCCTTTGAAGAATAGCTCAAAACATATGAATAGCTTTGATACAGGGAATGCAGGCTCAGTCTCTTTGCTAAATTCAGTTAATTCAGATTCACAGTACTTTCAGCTGGATCACTTGAGACCATCACTGAGACTGTATCACAGTCCTAGTTTTCAATTCAACATTGCTTTATACCTCCCCCTCAGTAAGTGAGAATCTAAAGAGCACTCTTTAATATACGCTAATCTCCATCTCTGAGTCCTCTTCAAAGGGATATTAAAAACCTGCTTCCTGGGGAAATCAACATGTGACGTCTAGTATCGTATTAGTTTGTGAAAGCAAGAACTAACCAGGGATTTTTGGATCAACTGGTGTTAGCTGGCAAAGAAATTACCACCACTGGTAGCAATTAAAGAAGAGATAGCTCCTGGCTATAGGTAATTGTATAATTTTACCACTTTAGTGATGAACTGAAATGACATTCCATCAGAAAGTAATTCACTAATAGATAAAAAGTATGAAGCATACTTTTGAGCATAATAGAGAATTATTAACTATGAGGACTTTGGAATTGAGTTGATGCTGCTAAGAATAATTAACGCTTTAAAAAAAAAAAAAAGAAAGCATGTGGGCGATTAATTGCCAAAGCGAGCACTTCTGTTTTGTTTTCTTTTCTTTTCTTTTCTTTTTTTCAGTTTTTGGCTAGGGCTGGGTTTGAACACGGCACCTCTGGTATATGGGGCCCCACTCAGTAGGGCTGCTCAGTGCCCTACTCAGCGAGCCACAGGCGCCACCCAAATTCACGACGTTCTTAACATGAAAGCCATAAAGCAAAGCTGAGGACTTAATCCTAAGAGTAGCAAAGCTGCCAAGAAAGTTGACTATCTCAAATTATACTGATTTACTCCCCAAAGAATGGGGTTCCCACGCGCTATGAGAATATTTCAGCTTATATGCCCTCAAATCAGTCATTGCCAGATTTTTCTAAACTCTCTGATCCTGCAGTAGTGTCCCTCTTTTCCTTATCAAGAGCTGGTTCCTCTCATTTGCTGTCAACCCTTAAACATGAGAGACCAAGTAAACAAAACCACCATAAGGAGAGGCAGGGTTGAAGTGGTAAACGAGGGACTGGCCCAAAGAATATGGGGAAAATAAATGGACAGTCACCACAGGCAGTGCTTAGTTTATATAATTAATGTAGACAGGTGAGATAATTGAGGGCAATTTCTTATTAAAATGCCATGATTCTTTACTTATTACCAAATTTGAGCTAGTATTCCTATCCAGAATACAGTGACTGAAGAAGAGTTGGGTCACCAGGAGGAAAAACTGCTCTACCATGACTTCTGTGCATGGAAATCATCCACCGTTCCTTTTTCAAAGAGACCCATAGCAAGATATACAAGCAAATACATGACAGAGGAAAGGGACATCTGTGGGACAATCAGGCGCATGTTTTAAGTTAACACTGATAGACAGGAGTATCACAGCGAACCCCTGTTAGAATGGGGCATGTGGGATGTGTGGATTCCTG
This sequence comes from Galago senegalensis, assembly GCA_963575145.1. Taxonomy (NCBI): domain Eukaryota; kingdom Metazoa; phylum Chordata; class Mammalia; order Primates; family Galagidae; genus Galago; species Galago senegalensis. The sequence goes on from CAUYTI010033978.1 coordinate 13,624, forward strand.
GGCACATGGCATTGGTAAGGTTCACAGTGGTTACTCTGTGTCCACACCCCCCAAAGATGGTTATTTCTTTACTATCAAAGTGTAATTTGAAGAGACACACCAAGGAATTTGAAGAACCCTCTATTCTTTTCTTGCCTTGCAGAATATGAACTACCATGATAAAGCTCAAGTGTAAGATTCTAAAACTTGTCACCTCTTTTGGGAAAAATATCCTCACATTTCTTCTTTGTCAGGATTTTCTAAAAAAAAAAAAAAAATAGACATGCCATAAAGATAGAGAATGTTTCTCTTCCCCAGAATTATTTACTCTTCACATCTAAGGATGTTCTATCTGTAGTCATGTACTTACATTTTTGAAGACAATAACATTGTGAATTATTTATTTCTATTCCAAAAGGCTATGCAAACTGGGAAATTCTCCCTTCTCTTCCAAAAGATAATTTGTTTACATTAGGAAGATAAGGTTTTTCCCCCTGACTTGGGAGCAGAGTGGTGGGGTAATGGGACTGTGTGGAAGTTCCTATATTAGCTTTGATACTCAGAATTTCAAATCCTTCTGTAAATTTGCAGATTACACCTGTCCTCATTTCACACCCAAGGAACAGTAGGGCACAGTGAATAAGTGCAGCTTTTGCTGTAATAACGTGTCTGACATCTAATTTGAAATGCCGTGTTTACTTTCAGAACAAAATAAGTAAATATAGATATTGAACATATACCAGTAATCAACACATAAAATAAGTAAAAAAAATATTGAATCTCAGGAGCGATGATAGAAATTAGTACAGCTCTTAAAGACCTAAAAGATCCTGGCTTCCGTCATATCTCTGTTTAATTTACCCATCTGGCTCCAGACAAAAAAACAAAAAAAAAAAAACAGATGGAAACTGAATGATGACGGTGTATAACTGCAAACTCAACCAGGTAATAGCCCCAACTGCAGCTGTTCTGCCAGATGTGATATATTTGCTAGAGAAAATTAACATGGCCTCTGGTACAGGGTATGTAGCCATTTATCTGGAAAATTGGTTCTTTCCCATTTTTATCAGAAAAACTGATCTGAAACAGTTTGTATTTACTTGGAACAGACCTGAGTATTCATTTATAGTCTTGCCCAGAGCTGAGTTTCCTCTTCCACCTTCTATCTTAACATCATCCAAAGAGACAAGGCCCAGATGGACATGCTACAAATACTATATTCTTCCATTGATGAATGAGAGGCTGGATCACACCGCCAGTTTAGTCACCACTACTAGCATGGTTGCTTTTGAGTTTGGCAGGAATCTAAAATAGATAACAGGAAGAAAGATAATAAAAGATGATGCTAGTTACTGTTTAGAGCCCAGCTACAAAAGTAGGGGATGGAATTTGTCCCACTAGCCTTCCTATTTTATGCCTCCCTCAGGAAAATATGCATGCTAAAATCTTGGAGGCATTAGTCCCAAAACTTAAATGAAGTAATACTTCAGTATAGCAAAAGGGACAAACTATAGTGGATTGTTGTGTGTTGAATTACCCAGATTCCCCTCAAGAAAAAGATACTTACTTTCATCCTCCCTGAGTTCCGAGCAGAAACTCCTTATGGACAACTCTCAGTGGTCAGCCCTCATGCAGAATTGCCTTATTAAAGCAAATATAGCTTTGCTAAGGATTATATTGCTTTTCTGAAGCAATGGACAACCAGTGGTTGCTTTAGGGTATGAATGTTTGGTTTCCTCTCAGTTCAGGCCTATTCTCAGTAGGCGGCCTCAGTTTCAGTGGTTCTCCTGAAACTGGCTGAGGATTTTGTTGAGCCTGCATCACAACCTAATTTCTTCCATTGCCTAATCCTGCTTCCTGCCTATTCTCAGAACTCGTAGCTATATGGGGTTCTGATACCAGAGCACCTAGCAACTTGCCCTAATAAAAAATGAAGAACTGGACACAGTGTATTTTTCACAAGGTACTTCCTTTACCTGGCAGGTGCCCTAATGCCAAACTATGGGACCCACCACCAAGCGGTCTCTCACTTGGGAAGCTTGTTCATACGGGAAGGCTCTTTTGTGGCTCACATCTGGCCTGTGCCCACCTTAAGTCTGCCTGACTATTGCCCTGGAGCCAGAGCTTGGAGTGCTAGAGAAAACCCAGTCGGGGAAACCCTTTGTTTTTCAGATGGAAGGCACGAATTCAGTACACTACCACGGTAACAAACAATACAGTTTTACCTACAGATCATGAACAAGGAGGGTACAACGAGGCTGGAGGGCAGTCCATCTTTAGGTCACAGGACACAAGAATGCATAGTCAGGCAGACAGAGGGAAAAGCAGGTGGTGACTAGCAGTTTATATAAGGGAATGGGATGTGAATCACATTACATTCATGGTCGAATACCTGAATGGTCCTTTTTTTAAAAAGCAGAAGTAGAGAGAAAAATGGAGAATCTAATTGGCTAGGATGGAGAGGTGCCTCTAAGTTCTTATCTCTGGCTCCAGGCTTGAGCCATTTGAGTATGGTACTAGAGACTGTGTCATGGGTGACTAAGCCTAGCTTCTGGTATGAAAAAGTTAAACTCATATTCAAAATATACACCAAGGCAACACAAAGTTTTAAGAATTTATTATACTTCTTATGACTTCTATGGATATTCTTACCCCAAGAATATTTTCTAATTAATTTCCACATGCATTCTCCATCTCACAGTTTGCAACTAAGTCACCCAACCCATATCAACAATTGCTAAGGGAGTCAAATGGACACTTTTATTTCTGACACAACCATCTACTATTTTGAGATCCTTAGCACAGTACAATTATATGGTATTTGTTTTCATAATTAAATCCTTAGCATATACAAGAAATGATAGTATAATACTTCAATATATTTTACATACAACATGTAGTTCAGTATGAATTTTTTTCTCTCTCTTTATATATTATTTTTGTCTTTTTATTTCTTTTTTTAATTTTAAGTTAATATAAGGGTACATAAGATTAGGTTACACTGTTTTCATTTGTAAGGTAAAATCCAAAGTCTGGGTTGTTGAGTCTTTCATCCAAGAAGTATGCCTTATACCTCTACATTGTACCTGATATATAGGAACTTAAGGTTCTTAGTAGGATCCCTTCCCCCTTTTGAGTTTAATTGTGTTTTTCTCTTGTGCAGGCCTGTAGTTGTTGATGTACTAATTTCAAATTAGTACTGACTACATGAGATGCTTATTTGTAATACTTGGGAGGATGTTCTCCATATCCATCCAAGAAAATACAAAAGATGCAAAGTCTACATATTTTTTATGGCTGAGTAATATTGTATTTCACGGTACACACAGTTTATTGATCCAGTCAAGAATTGGTGGAAACTTGGGTTGTTTCTACATCTTTGCAATTGTGATTTGAGCTGCTATAAACATTTAAGCGCAAATGTCCTTACAGCAAAATGATTTCTTTCTTATTTTTCTAATTGTTTAATAATTTTTATTTCAAAATGTTAGGAGATATAAGTGTTTTGTTAGATGAATGAATGCCGAACTCGGGCTTTTAGAGTGCCCATCACCAGAAGAGTGTACATTGTACCTGATAGATGAATTTTTATCCCCACTCCCTCCCAAGCTTCCCCCTTTCTGGTTTTCAATGTCCTTAATATTGTTTTGTAACTTTATGTACTTTTATTTACTTCCCACTTATTAGTGAATATATGTGGTATTTAGTTTTCCATTCCTGAGATAATTCACTTAGGAACACTTTGTTCATTCTGCATATTAGCCCTTTGTCAGATGTATAGTTTCAAGATATTTTCTCCTATAGGTTGTCTATACTCTGTTGATTAATTCCTTTGCTGTGTGGAAACTTTGTAATTTAATGAAGCCTCTATTTTTTATTTTTGTTGTTGCAGTATTTGCCTTTGGCGTTGTAACCATAAATTCTTTGCATAGGCCAATATCTAGAAGGGTTGCACTGTAGTACTTGGCAGAATTTTCACATTTCAGGTCTTACACTTAGGTATAACATTCACTTTTCTGTGATATGTAATACCAGACAAGTAAGCATGTGCTATAATTCCATGTAAACTGTCAGCATGATCAACAAGATGTCAAGCCCAAGATATTTAACAAGTCAGTTTAGCAAAATGATTCACTGTTGTGTTAGCAGCACAGTTCTTTTGTTTTAGTAAATATATTGGCTATTAGAAACAAAAATAACAGTAAGTATTCTATTGAAATTGTCTATTTGACGAATCTTGAGTCAATATTAATGTTTTTTTAAAACATCAATAGCTATAGTCATAAAATTATTTGTCAGATGAAGAGAGAAAGTTTGACATTTTCCTCTTGAGACATTTCCTCTATTTAAAGAAAAATGTAAAGTAATATATTCCTAAGAGATATTTAATGCAATGTATAATGTCAAACATATGGGAATAAATTTCAAAATCCATTCCATGAATTTAACCTTATGGACAGTAGAAATATTTTTTTATGTTTCTAAAAAATGTTATTCTTAAGCTATGAACTAGGTCATTACTGATTTAAACAACATTGCTTATCCTAAAATGTTTTGTCTTCATATAATATTTATAAATTATTCTTTATAAAAGACAAAATTATAATAATCATTGAAAGTTTTCATACTTTTAGGAGGCTTTATGATATTTTGAGTTAATATGTACTATTATAAATACATGTGTGTTGAAAAGTACACCAGTGTTGAAAAGTACACTGTAGCTACTGAACCCCAGGCTTATAGAAGTGGCCACTGTTTCTTGAGGAAGGCGCTGGGAGCAAGACAGTTTCCTAGTCGGCTTGGAGATGTTTTGCTGCCTGGAGACAAGCCTTCAAGCAGCTGCAGGTGTTAATAAGTTAAGATTGTCATTCATTAGCAAGCAGGTGTTATACATTGGACATTCCTGAGGCTGAAGGGTGGCAGTCCAGCCAGGGGAGAAAAAGCACATAGCGATCATTAAGCATGTAGCTCTAATATGTGGGCCCCCCTACACCTGTTGTGTAATGCTTCAATAAAAGGCCATGACAGAGGTCACTTAGGCTCTCCCTGCACCTATGGGAAGCCCCCTTCTTGCAGGCATCTGTCCCTTCAATCCATGGTCATGGCTGTTTTTATTCATGCAGCAATAGGGTACCCACAGCGGTCACCAACAGTACACCAGTGAAAGACCTAAATTATGTTCTGTATATTTCAATTCTGAATGGTAAAGTATGTTCAGATTGTCTGTGTGAGCAAGGTTTTTTTTGAGTCAAAGGCTTGCTGTGTCACCCGGGGAATTTGATTTTTTATTTAGAGAATAGAATCGGGATTGTAAATATTGGTATTTGATAATTAACTATCTTTGAACATAGTGCTATTTTATAATTGTGCAAAAACTTTAATATTTCCTCTAGAAACTTTTTTTCTTCAAATAACTTATGCTTCTTTGGTACTCCTGGTTAAATAAGCTCTACTCAATCTAGAATTCCTAGTAATATAAAATTAAAGGAATCAAAAAGACATTAACCCAAAAAGGCAGAGAATGGAAAAGGAAATATTAGGAGACTAGTGAGTAAATAAATCCTTAGAATATGAAAAGTGAGTTGTAGCAGATGCTTTTTAGGCCTGCTGTTGGAGCCCTTCAGGTAGCAATTAATTTCAGTTTCAGCTGTTGTGGTCAGATTCTCGAAAAATCAGATTCGCCTCATGGTATTGGTTTTCCATTTCAAGTTTACGTGAACCACAAGTTCTGCTTTCTAACTCAGAGCTGACTCCAGTGCTGTCAGAGTCTAAACTTACTGCCAGGAACAGACAGAAAATGCAGGGAGCACACCAAGAGAGAAAACCTCAAACAGTGAGAGATGGAGCAAGAAATGATCCAGAATTTTTGTTATAGGTCAACAATTCTGAGTTGCATTTAATACACATCGAGGGATAATAATCAATCAGCACTGGGAATGGTACCAATGTCTACAGCAATGACCCCAGTAATGGACCTTTTGTTCGGTCCTCCCTTTCCCTTTTATTAATCTACCTCCTTAAATCCTTCTTTGTGGGATTATGCTCCAAATCACCTAGCTAGAGCCATGTCCTTTCCTCATTCTTTTCTTTCAGAAGTTTTGTTTGAATGTTATACAGAATACATATAAAAAGTAGACTTTTAGTTACTAGCTAGTCTGTAAGTGAATCACTTACTAATCAGAAAAAGAAAAGAACTCCTCTGCTGAGGTAATCTATGGTGGAGATAACCCCTGGAGGAACTATGGTATCAAGGGCATGATAAGCTCTAGTGGATTGAAACTAATTAGAGGTGGAAGTAAAACATTTTGTTGTCCTTTTTTCTTTTCAGTCAAAGGCTTGCTCTGTCACCCAACCTAGAGTGCTATGGCCTCAGACTAGCTCAGAGTAATCCAAAACTCCTGGCTCAAGCGATCCACTTGCCTCATCCTTCCAAGTAGCTGGGACTACAAGAACCTATCACAATATCTAGCTCATTTTTTTCCTATTTTTAGTGGCAATGGGGTCTCACTCTTGCTTAGGCTGTTCTCTAATTCCTGAACTCAAGCAATCTTCAGGCCTTGGCCTCCCAGAGTGCTAGAATTACACGTGCAAGCCACAGCACCTGGTCATATTTAGTTTTTATCGGTGTAACATTTGAACATATAATTCAAGTATAATTTAAGGGTTTTAGACTCAAATAACTTTTGTTAATAATGTTAAAAGCCTTGAAGAAAGTTGGATAATCTGAGCCTCTTGTTATTATTAATTTGTGAATCAATTTTATAAGTGCTATAAAAAGTAAAGGGCCCCTGGCCAAATGTTTAAAGAACCCCTCAGCTTCTGTAGCAGCAGGACAGAGTGGCTTAAAATTAATTTTAGGACATAGGCACAGCAGAACTGCAAAGGAGAGGGTATGTGTATCTTTGACAGGTCTCTCTTTTAAAATTCATGGCTATTGTAGAGAAGGAGAAATGCTGAATCTGTCTTTTTATCCAATTCACCATATGTGGGATACTTTTACCCATGGTTTTTATTTTTCAATTACTCTGGACCAGCTTCCTTGTTATCATCTCTAGAGAAATCAAACACAGACTTTTTTTTTCTTTCTGAGACAGAGTCTTACTTTGTTGCCCTCAGTAAAGTACTGTAATGGCATAGATCAGAACAACCTCAAACTCTTGGGCTTAAGTGATTCTTTTGCATCAGCCTCTCAAGTAGCTGAGACTACAGGCTCCTGCCACAACACCTGGTTGTTTTTTTAGACATGAGGTCTCGCCCTGGCTCACCCTGGTCTCAAACCTGTGAGCTCAGGCAATCCACCTGCCTTGGCCTCCCAAGTTCTGTGATGACAGACATGACCCACGCCCAGCCTCAGGCACAGACCTTTTGATATTAAACGTTTTGCTCTTGTCCCACCAGTCATAGTTTTTGTTCTTTATTTTCATGAAGGAACTATAAAAATGGACCAAATATACAATACATTTCCTTTCTGGCATTAGAAAGCAGTCAATGCAAGATAATGATTCCTGAGAGAAGGGAAATGCATGGACACAGCCTTCTAACCCCTTGATTTTCTGCCTTGACATACTTTGTAAACTATAATACAAGGAGTTAAATCCCAAGCTGATCATAGCACTCAAGATGGGCAGAGAAGTATATATTGCAATGTCAAAGGTTTCCTAACATGGCCAAAATTTGCATAGAAATGGACCAGAGAGTTAGAGCTGCTAAGAGGACCACACAGGTCTTTAAATGGATTACTCATAGAACTTTGGCTCAGTGCTGGGCTGAGCACATGACAGGAGAATCTATGAGACCTAGTGAGCCCCGCTGCTGTGTGGCTGAAATCTGAGGAGAGTGCTCAATGCACATGGCTCTGGGAGGTGTCAGAGCTTCAAACTTCAGTTGACACCCAGAAAGGCACAGTTTAGGTGAAAGGAGTATGGTTTAACAAAAAGGACAAACTTCAGTATGAAACTTTATTAGACTATAATGAAAAAAGCCAAAAGTATCAAAATAATCTGCCAGTAATTTAACTGTGTATCAAAAAAAGGTCAATAAAATTTAATGAAATATAACATAATCCAAATACCCTTTTATCTATCATCTGCAATATCTAGCCTATAAGCTTTTAGACTTGCAAGGAAGCTGAAAAATATGGCTCATAATAAAGACAAAAATAGTCATATTTAGAGACCAAAAAATTATATCTGGGAATTAGCAAGGAAGGATTATAAAGCAATTATTAAAGATATGATAAAAGATTAATTGAAGGAATAGACATAATCAGTGAACAAAGGAAAGTGAATTAAAATGAAAACTCTGAAAAAAATCAAATGGCAATTCAGGGACTAAAAAGTAAATTATACAGAAGAATAAAATTCACTTAATACACTTATCAGCATACTTGACACTGCAAAAAAGTATCAATAAGTTTAAAGACAAAACATAGGTATTAACTAATCTGAAGAAAAATGACAAAGACGTTGAAAAGTGTGACTATAATCTCAGCACCTTCTAAAACTATGTCAAGTTGTCAAATAAACATACGTGTATGAGCAGTCTCAGACAGACAGAGAGGAGTGGGAATGGGACAGCAACAAAGTATCTATAGAAATAAAGGCTGAAAAGTCTCCAGTTTAATGAAGAATCTAATCGTACAAAATGAGCATCACAGAAAAGGACAGCAGTGTACATAAAGAAAACTACCACTTCAGACACCTGAGCAAACTACTAAAACCAAAGTCCATTAAAACACCCAATCCATATAATGAGGCAGTGATATAAATCAATGACAGCTTGCTCTTCCTTAGAAATCCCGGAGGTTAAATGAATGTAAGAAAGCTTGAGTGTCACTTTTAATATTAGATGATCTAATCTTTAATTCCATTTATAGCACCTGTGGTGAAATGGGGTGTATCAACATCATAAACATTCCTAAATGTGTATTTACACAGTATTTTGATATGTCAATTTTCTCCAGAATTGATCTTTATATTCAATGCAAACCAAATAAATATCTCAGCAGGCATTTATTTTTTTCCTCACTTGCATTTAAATAATTATATGAAAATACAATAAATTTCAATGATCAAAGAAATCACAGTAAACAATGAAGATAGAGCATTCCTACTACATGGTTTCAAGATTGACTGCAAAGTTACAGAAATCAAACGTATGTGCTTTAGAAAACAATCATCATTTCTTTTTCTCTGGAACTACAATGTACATAGGATTGGTGGGAAAGTTCTCTGTTCCACCGGGCATCAGCTGTCTTGTTCATTGTGCTGGCAAGTTGGTGCTGATTCTAACTTGGGGTCAGTTAGGTGTGGCAGGGTGGTAATAACCCCAGTTCTTCCCCAAGTTGGACACTCTATGTGGTCTGAGTTTACTAAAAATCATTGTATCTGTATCTACATTATAATGGAATGAATTACAAGAAAAAGAGGATTAAATGTTTTTAGAGCTAAGGGTAGTACTATAATTTGATCCAGAAACCCCACTAGTGTATCTTTACCTCAAGGAAAACAAACCATTATATAAAAAAATAATATTTGTTTATTACAGCACAATTCATGATAGCAAAGGCATAAAATCAACCCAGATGCCCATCAACAAATGAATGGATAAAGAAATAGCCTCTCTCTCTCCTACTCAGGCATAATAAAATAATTAATTAATAGCTTTTGAAGCAACTTAGAACTGGAGGCCATCATCCTTAGTGAAGTAACTCTAGAACAGAAAAATCACATACCACGTATTATCACTTACAAGTGGAAGCTGTTGGTATTAATGATCATATGAAGTGGAATAATAGACAATGATAACCCCAAACGTGGGCAGCAAAGGGGTGAGAAATAAAAACAAATTTCCCATTGGGTACATGTACACTGTTTCAGTGAAGGGGACACTAAAATCTCAGACTTCATCACTGTATTACATATACATGTAACAAAAACCCCACCTATATATCCTAGATCTACTGAAATAAAAGAAAAAAAAATGAATATTGTCTTTTTGGTCTTATTTTGAATGTTACATTGTATAACATTTTTTTTTTTTTTGAGACAGAGCCTCGAGCTGTCCCCCCGGGTAGAGTGCCAGGGCATTACAGCTCACAGCAACCTCCAACTCCTGGGCTCAAGCGAGTCTCTTGCCTCCGCCTCCCAAGTAGCTGGGACCACAGGCGCCCGCCACAACGCCTGGCTATTTTGGTTGCAGCCGTCATTGTTGTTTGGCGGGTCCGGGCTGGGGATTCGAACCCGCCACCGTAGGTGTACGTGGCTGGCGCCTTAGCCTGTTGAGCTATAGGCGCTGAGCCTGGCAAAGGAGAACTTTAAGGAGCCTGAGGAGACACTAAGATTATACTCAGATGACCAGTTTAATTTACATCTAGTTTTTTTCCTATACACATACAGTCATATTTTTAATGGACTCATACATAAAAACAAAAATGGAATCTTACTTTTTTTTTTGAGACAGTGTCTCAAGCTGTTGCCCTGGGTAGAGTGCCATGGTATCACAGCTCACAGGTTACCTCCAACTCTCGGGCTTAAGCAATTCTCTTACCTCAGCCTCCCAAGTAGGTGAGAGTACAGGCACCTGCCACAACACCCGGCTATTTTTTTTTTTTTTTTTTGGTTGTAGTTATCATCATTGTTGTTTTGCAGGCCCGGGCAGGACTCAAACCCACCAGCTCGGTGTATGTGGTTGACACCTAGCTGCTTGGGCTACCGGCACCGAATCTGGAATCTCATTTTTTAAATTAAATGATATAGAATGCTAGGTTAGGGGAAAACTAAATATCGTTTAATTTTCAACCTACAATATCATTGTTTAAATTATTTAACTTTTAGTGCTAATGTATTCATATAGTAAAAACATGTAACATGCAAAATTATATAATGAAAAGTAAGTTTCCTTCCTTTCTGACTCCCAGTCACCCACTTGCCCTTCCTAAAGGCAGCAAATGTTACCAGATTCTGTGTCTCCTTCACGATAGTCTAAGTGGGTCTTTACCAGCACGAATATAAACACACACACAAGTGCGCACACTGAGTCAACACACGCACACAGATACCTCCTTCTCACAAGTATAGTATACTGTATGTGATGGTCTCCACCTAGTTTTTGTATCTTTTTTCCTTTTTTTTTTTTTTTTTACTTAATGAAAATTTGGAAAATATTTCAACTACTTTTCCCCGTTCTCTCTTCAACAGCTACATAGCACTTCACCGTGTGTGGCTGCTCTGTAATTGACTTATATGTTGGTGAACATTTAGGTTGTTTCCTGTCTTCTGCTATTCCAAACATTGTTGTAATGAATATCCTTGGTCAAGCATCATGTTTCATGTGTGGGAGTAAATTTTTAACAAAAGCGATCAGGAAGCTGAGTGTGATTAAGCTCCCTATAATCCCAGCACTCTGGGAGGCTGAAGTGGGAGGATTGCTTGAGCTCAGGAGTTCAAGATCAGCCTTAGAAAGATCAAGATCCTGTCTTCACTAAAAAAAGAAAAATTAGCCAGGCATTGTGCCAGTTGCCAATAGTCTTATTGGGAGGCTGAGGCAGGCGGATCATTTGAACCCAGGAGCTTGAGGCTGCTGTGAGCTAGGCTGACAGGGTACTCTAACCTGGGGCAACAGAGTGAGACTGTCTCAAAAAAAGAAAAAAGAAAAGGGAAAGGGAAGGGAAGGGAAGAGAAGAGAAGGAAAGAAAAGAAAAGAGCCAGGAATGGATTTGCAAAGTCAGAAGGAATATATAGTTTGAACTTGGATAAATATGGTAAATTATCCCCCTTAAATGTTGACCAAAGTTTTACTCCAGCCATGAGTGAGTGGGGGAGCCTGCTTCACACACCCTCCTCAATACCTGTTATCAAGCTTCCGCATTTGCAAATCTTGGAGATAAATTGTTTAATGTCTCATTATGAATAAGTATGGGCATTTTTTTTGACTAGGGCTGGGTTTGAACCCGCCACCTCCGGTATATGAAGCCAAGGCCCTACCCTTTTGAGTCACAGGCGCTGTGCAAGTTTGGGCTTTTTTTCAAATATTTGAGAGTCATCTATAGACTAGCATAAGTTGTCTGTTCATATATCTTGTCTACTTAAAAAACTGTTTTTCTTCTTATAATGATTGGAGACCCGAAAAATAAGACGCTTTTTTTTTTTTTTTTCTGAAATGGAGTCTCACTGTGTTGCCCAGGCTGGTTTTAAACTCCTGGGCCTCTGGCTCGGCGCCTGTGGCTCAAGTGGCTAACACACCAGCCATATACACCTAAGGTGGTGGGTTCAAACCCAGCCCAGCCTGGCTGTAACCAAAAAATAGCCAGGCATTGTGGCGGGCGCCCGTGGTCCCAGCTACTTGGGAGGCTGAGGCAGGAGACCCACTTGAGCCCAGGAGTTGGAGGTTGCTGTGAACTGTGATGCCACGGCACTCTACCCAGGGGGATAGCTTGAGGTTCTGTCTCAAAAAAAAAAAAAAAAAAACAACTCTTGGGCCTCAAGCTTTAGAGTAGCTGGGATTATAGGTGTACACTACCACACCCAGCTCTTTTGCTCACTTTTCTATTGGGTTATTGGTCTCTTTTCCTACTGATCTATAAAAGCACTTCTAATAATAAGAAAATTAGCTCTTTGTAATATGGATACTCTGCTATTTTAAGTGGTGACATAGTTGTCCATAGAATGGCCAAACCATATCCATCATTGCTAGGCATTTAGATTGGGCTCATTTTCTTCCTATTACACATAGCATGTTTTCCCTGATTTATTTATTTATTTATTTATCTTTCTTTCTTTCTTTCTTTCTTTCTTTTTTGAGACAGAGTCTCAAGCTGTCACTCTGGGTAGAGTGCTATGGCATCATAGCTCACAGCAACCTCCAACTCTTGGGTTCAAGCAATCCTCTTGCCTCAGTTTTTCTATTATTAGTAGAGACAGGGTCTCACTTTTGCTCAGGCTGGTCTCAAACTCGTGAGCTCAAACTATCCACCCACCTCAGCCTCTGATTTCCCTGTTTTCTATGAAATACAAGATATGAGGCTCAGTGCCCATAGCACAGTGGTTACAGTGCCAACCACATATACCGAGAGTGGCAGGTTCCAACCGGCCTGGGCCAGCTAAACAACAACAACAAAAACATAGCTTGTTGCCAGCTAACTGCAACAGAAAAAATAGCTGGGTGTTGTGGCAGGTGCCTGTAGTCCCAGCTACTTGGGAGGCTGAGGCAAGAGAATCGCTTCAGCCCAGGAGCTGGAGGTTGCTGTGAGCTATGATGCCTCAGCACGCTACCCAGGGTGACAGCTTGAGGCTCTGTCTCAAAAAAAAAAGAAAAACCCAAAAGATATGTTATTTTAATTCTTCCAATACCTCTCGCCAGAATTTCCCTTACGAAAGGAGGTATTTTTGGAAACACCCTGATAGGATGTGGGGTGGGTGTGACCTGTGTTCACAGCGTCCAAGGCACAGAGGCTGGAGAAGACTGCTTTGCATGGGATGAGGTGCTATGTTTGACCCTGGAAGGAAGGGAGGAGCAGAGCGGAAGAGCAGAAGGAGGGAAACTAGGCCATACATGGATGGGGGAAAAAAGAAAACTTAGCCAGGCATTGTTAGAGGGCATTTCGTGGGTCAGGGATTGCCCGGTGCTCTGTGTGAGGTGGGTACCAAAGTGCAGGCTCTGACTCTGCCCCCGCAATCACACAAGCTGAGCTTCCACGACATGCCAGGCCCTGCTCTAGGCACTGGGCCACAGCTGGGAACACAGCAGAAGCTCTGCCCTGGCACTGACGTGGCGGTAGAAGCAGATGAAAAACAAATAAACAAAGAGGAGCCGCACGGTCAGGTGGTAGTGACTGCAGTGAAGAAAAACAAGGCGAGTGAAAGACGCAGTGTGCTGGGGCCGAGGGAGGCACACCTGGGTGGAGAGGCCAGGCATGGCCTCATCATCAGGTTGTGCTTGGGACCCTGGACTGAAGACTGGAGGAGACTGAGGCAGGGAGCCGTGAAACGTGACATCTGGAGAAAGTGGGAAGCGGGCAGAGAGAAGGAAGGAAGAGGAAAAGGAGAGGAGGAGGAGAAAGGCTGGTCTCAAACTGAGCTCGAGCGGACCTCCCAGCTCCGACTCCCAGGGTGCTGGGATTACCAGCGTGGGTCACTGCGCCCGGCCTAAAGTCTGCTTGTGTGTTCACAGTTGCTTCTTGGGAGGGAGTTTTTTTTGCGTGCATTTTAACAAAGGGCTGGACCTGGAGGAGGAGTCCTGGGCAAGAGGACACCTGTGTCATTGCCACCTCCCACCCACCCCTGCAGGAATTGCAGAGCTTGGTGGGGAGGCTGTAGCCTTCTATAAGTTGAGGTGCTATGGGTAGACTTGTGTCCAGCCAGACTGGTGCCCCCGCTGACATCCAGGCATGAAGTGTCATGGCAAACATCCTTGTAGCTAGAGCTCTGCTTACACTCTGGATTGTTTTCTAGGCTAGATTTTCAAAGTGGCCTTCTAAAGGGATATATGGACTTTTATTCTTAAAGTGAGCCTGTGTTGCCAAATTTCTCTCCTAAAAGATTGCATCAATGTATAGAGGCTGCGGATTCCAAGAAGCTAATGGATCCCCCAACACCCATCTCCTGGATGGAGGGGCTGAGGTGGGGTCTGGTCTGTTCTGTGACCAGACCTTCTGCCCCTCCTAGTAGACTGGAGGGAGCATTCACACCTTGGGGGCTGGTACTCTGAGAAGAGCAGGTTTTTTCACAGTGTGATGTGGGAAGAGGGAAGTAGCTTGCTGTGTTATGTGTTTCTGGGTAGCCTTTCCCCTGAGCTCTGAAGGTGTTCTGTGCATTTCTGGGCTTCAGAATCCTCTTATCGAAATAGACAGGTCAATGTTTTCCCAAATAAAGACTCATCCATCAGAAGTCAGTAAGAGAAGCTTGGCGCCTGTGGCTCAACCAGCTAAGGCGCCAGCCATATACACCTAAGGTGGCGGGTTCGAATCCCCAGCCTGGGCCTGCCAAACAACAATGATGGCTGCAACCAAAAAATGGCCGGGCGTTGTGGCGGGTGCCTGTAGTCCCAGCTACTTGGGAGGCAGAGGCAGGAGACTCGCTTGAGCCCAGGAGTTGGAGGTTGCTGTGAGCTGTGATGCCACGGCACTCTACCCAGGGGGACAGCTTGAGGCTCTGTCTAAAAGAAAAAAGAAGTCAATAAGAAGATCAAAGGAGAAAGTTGTTCTCTTATCAGGTCTATTTCATCCTTCCTCCTTAGTCAAAGGAATGTCTTAGTCAGGTGCAGTAAAACCTCTCCTACCGCCCACAGCTCTCCTCATCAACAAGGGAGGCCGGGCCTCAGGTCTGAGCCCTGGGTGGACGACGATTCCCAGCTACAATTTAACAGCATTGTTTTGTTTTGTGTCTTCCTTGTTTTTCTTTTTGATGTTCAGGGCAAATGACACTTTTTTAAAAAAAATGTTAAAGGTGAGATGGTTTCTAGAAAAGAAACTTTAAGGAAATGATATTCTGTTTCTCAGATAAGACCCCCCCCCCCCGCCAAAAAAAAAGTCCTGAAACACACATCCCTAGAGGATGGGATTCTAGGGAAACATTATGTTGTGTATTTCTGCAATGATTGGAACTTTCCACATGAGTGCAGGTTGTATTTGCAAGCAGGAAAATCATAAAGAGGTATTCACGTGCTAATTTTGTTTTAAAGGAAGGCCATTTGTTGAAGGCAGCGTTGTGTGTTTCTGTTAGGAAGCAGCCTCTGGAAGCAGCATAGACTAAACCTGCCTGGCTTCTTAGTGCCTGTTTCTTCATCTGTGAAATATGAGGAACATCTTCCTAGAAAGGTTGCTTGAGGATCCAGTGGGGGAAATGCAGGTGGAATGCAGGAGCCGGATGCCCAGCTTGTGCTGGGAACTCAGTACCGGAGAGTTAGCTGGCAGTGGCTGCAGGCTGGACACGTCCTTTCATTAGGCTAAGCCCTTCATGAGTATTAATGTCTCCATCCCCCACAGTGACCCTGTGAAGAGGATATGAAATCATCACCCGCATTTGGATGAGGAAACTGTGGTACAGAGAGGTTAAGAAACCTGCCCAAAGTGGTACAGTGCCAAAAATGTTGAAATCAGGATTTGAACTCAGGCCTCCTGACCCTGGAGGCTCTTTTCTGTATCAGCTGTACAGTTCCCT
The DNA here is from genome assembly GCA_963575145.1 of Galago senegalensis. NCBI lineage: Eukaryota > Metazoa > Chordata > Mammalia > Primates > Galagidae > Galago > Galago senegalensis. The sequence continues at coordinate 29,760 of CAUYTI010033978.1, forward strand.
GGGAGATGGGCTGCTGGGTAGAAAGTCATACCCATGCTTGACATATACATGAACTGTGGCTCAAAGAGGGCAAGGACTTGTCTGCTGCCACCCAGCAAGTCACCTGGGGCTCAGAACTGAGGCTACAGCTTCCAAGCCCCGAGCCTTTTCTGTTTTATGGGTCTAACCAAGTCATCAGGATGGAAGAGAATGGTTCAGATGATCCAACCAGGAAGCAAAATTCTTCTTCTTCTAACTCCCAAGGGCCTAGCCTTCCGGTCACTGATTTCCTTTACTTTCAAACAATTTTAAGTCACACAAGTAATACATGACTAAGTCCTCTTTGCAACATGTAAAACACCTATACATAGGCTGAAATCTCCTTTGCTCACTGCTCCCAGCCCCAAGCCTGTCCCTTCTGCCAAGGTAACCACTGTTTGGCAAAAAAATCTGTTGCTTCCAGAACTTTAAGCCTTCACATAATAAAAACAATACTTAGAGCTTACTAAGTTCCCAGGACTGTTTTAAGCACTTTACTCATATTAACTCACTTAAGCCCCACAACAGCCCTTGAGAGAGATGCTGCTGTTGTCCCTATTTTACAGATGAGAACGTGGAAACCCAGAGAGGCTACACAACTTGCCTGACATCACACAGCCTGAAAATGGTGGATTCAGTCAGTCCCGAATCAACCTGGCTCCAAAATTCACGCTCTTAATTCCTAAGTTGTAAAAACATACCATAATAGTGTGGGTAGAAACATAGTGTAGCTGTTCCCTTGATGTGTATTTTTAAGGCAGGCGATACTGTTTTGTGCATATTGTTATACAATGTGTCTTATTGATTCCATAATATATCCTAGGGATCCAGCCCTATCAACAAATAATCTCATGCCCCAGATCCTGTAGTGGGCTCACACCAAACTTGATTGTGGTTGTCTGGGTGGTTCAAACACTGTTTCGGGAACTTCCTTGTCCAGGACCCCGTGTGTCTTAGCCCATTGGGGCTACCATAACAAAGTTTTGTAGACTGTTTAAAAATTACCATGAACAATGAAACTTATTTCTCACGCTTCTGGAGGCCAAAGTCTGAGATCAGGGTGCCAGCATGGTCAGGTTCTGGTGAGGACCCTCTTCTGGGGACAGACTTCTGACCAGTTGTGTCCTCACAGGGGTAGACAGGGCGAGAGAGCTCTGGGGCCTCTGTTTATAAGGCATCAGTCCCCTTCACCAGGACTCACATGACAAAATTACCTTCCAAAGACCCCCCCACCTCCTAAGACCATCTCACTAATGTCAGGATTCTAACATATGGATTTGGGAGGCTGCAGACATTCAGTCCACACCACCATGCACCGGGGCCTCACGGCCATCCATGTGGCTCGCCATGAGAGATTTAGTCGTGGGGTCAAAAGGTAGAGGCACTTTGAGACTTGGGTAGAAGTCACTGCCGATTCGCCCTGCAAGGCGGCAAAGCTATTTCCAGATCACAAGTCTGAACCTTGGGCTCCAGCCCTTCTCTCCTTCACATGCCTAGTTCTCTGTGTCCCCTGCCCCAACTCCCAGACTCCCAGATTCCTCTGGGATCCTCACACCTGGCCTCCCTGCATGCTCAGAGCTGAAGAGGGAATTTCCAGACTTGAGTTTTATTTTCACTTTGGTGTGAGTGTGCTGAAGCTGCGGTCTGTGTGAGAGGAGCTGGCAGTGCCACAGAGCTGGGGCGTGAGGTGCCAAGGGATGGTCTAGAGGCTGAGGCAGGCACCTGCCCAAGGAGGGGGTCAGGCCGAGTGTGGTCATGGCAGACACACTCAGGGTCTTCATCTAACCATGGCCACCTCTAGAGTCTTTTGGCCTCTGGGCAAGAATCACCAGGCTCTAGTTGCTGGAGAAGCAGCGCGTGTCTGGGAGACAAAGGGAGTGGGGAGCTGGGCGTCACCTGTAGCCCAGAGCAGAAGCCAGCAGTTGGCACCTGGGGAGTCTCCAAAAGTCCCCATGCCTGCGATCACACCCAGGGATTGAGCTACAAGCAGACTGGAGTGTGACCTGCTAGAATTTTTGAAAGATGTGACCCCCCCTCCTCAGAGGGGATGCTAATGTGCAGACAAGCCTGGAGACCAGGGCCTTGAGAGAGCCAGGGAGAGGCGCCTGGAGCCTTCTCCTGGAGGCCCCACCAGCCACCAGCCACTTCCTATGGCTGCTGGACCCAAACTGCCAGGGCTGAGTGAGAGAGGCAAGGCCACTACCATGTTTCCCCGAAAATAAGACCTACCCAAAAAACAAGCCCTAGCAAGATTTCTATGCATTTGTTAAATATAAGTCCTACCCTGATAATGAGACCTAGTGATGGGTGTGGCTATGCATCACATCTGCACAGCCAGGCCGTGCATTTCCATGTGGAGTGGTAAGGAAGACTGGAATACCTTTTATCTGCTGCAGCTCCTTTCTCCAAGCCATTTGCCCTTGCCTGGGTGCGTGTGTGATAACCGCAGTCACAGGCATCCTATTGCACACATGCAAACGGCTAGGGGAAAGGAGTTCATGCATCACTAGCGCCAGCCCCACCAACAAGGTCAGCTCCCCCTGTCAGGTTCCAGAAGAAGATGACTTAAGTGTATTTGAATAAATGCAGATTATTGTATTATACTTAATTAAAACAAGACATCCCTTGAAAATAAGCCCTAGTGTGTCTTCTTGAGCAAAAATAAATATAAGACAGTGTCTTATTTTCGGGGAAACACAGTATGTGGTCACCTGCTATCCCAGCCAGGCTAGGGCTGGCAATAGGGCAACCCAGTCCTGGAGGAAGATGCATCTGGAAACCCTAAGGGCCCCTTGGTGGAAAGCCCCAGCCTTTTGAGCAGGAAGGAGGCGGGGTGAAGGGGGCAGTTTAACAACTAACAACCTGGGCCAGGATCCAGATTTCTGGGTTTCCAATGACAAGAAGAGAGAGGCACTGTTGGCCGTGGGAGGGGGACCATCCTGCTGGGCCTGAGGCTCAGCGCACAGACTTGAGTTGGGGCATAGCCTGTGGAGGACCCTAAAAGAGTGAGAAGACGTTTCCTGAGCTCCCAGTTCTGCGACTCTCTAGGTGGGCACATGGGCAGGTCCCTGCACTGCTGGGAACCTTAGTTTCCTCATCTGGAAAGCCCTGTGACTTGTGCTTTAAGTCTTGTAGAGCCCCACCCTTGTGAGGGACAATAGGGAGGATGGTTTCCAAGGAACCAGTGGCTCCTGCTTCATCAATGCTTCATGGAAATGGACGTGTCCTAATGGGGACGTCCGGCCGGCTCTGCCAGCTTGTGTGGATGAGGAAGGAAAAGGCTGCTGGCTTCTCCTGAAGGTGCACCCATGGGGTCCATGGAAGGGAGGGGGGTGCTGCTTCCTAGAAAGAGCCCAGCGGGCCAGTCTGGCCCTGCCCTTGCTTCTCATTCATTGTGAGTGCCCGCAAGGCCTTCCCCACAAAGGGCCTCGTTTCCCCACTTTTACGTGCCTAGCTGGCACGGACCCACAGCCAGGGCTCTTTCAGCTTAGTCACCCTTTGCATCCAGGCTCACGCATCCTCGGAAGCTCTGATATCGCGGCCTCCCAAAGAGGAGGCGGAGGCCCTGGCTTCTCTATCATCTCGCCTCACAGGGCTTGGCATGGGGGATTCTGAGAGGATCTGAAGGCCTCTGTGGCCATTAGTCCACCCCAGGTCCCCAGGCTTTGACCTGTCCACCGATCCTGAGGAACCAGCTGCAGCCGTACTTTCTGTGTCTATGAGGCATTTCTGTCCAAACGTCTATAGTCATGTTGTCTTTATTGCCTCATGAACCACATCCTCTCTGTTCTGAGGCAGGCACTCACTGCCTTTTCACGTCTGGCCCTCCTTTACCACTGCCTGTCCTCCATACCCTCCTCTCGGCCCTCCCAGACGGCCTTGCAAAGCAGACAAGGCAGGTGGAGAACCCCAGTACAGATGAGGAAACTGAGGGCCTGTCTCTCCACCGCACAGCCTCAAGGGGCCTCCCCCCTCATTTAAGCCTCAAGAGGCTGCCACACCGAGAAGCCACAGAAGCCTGTGACTCAAGTCACATCCCCTCCTCCATCCCTCCTTTCTTCCTTCCTTGTACCCTGGGCCAAGGGTGAGAGCCAGAGGAGGCAACGACATTCCTGGTAATAATAGCTAATGAGGTTTCGGTTTTTGTCATGTGCCAGACTCCATGTCAGGGATTCTGCGTGCCTCTTCAAACAACCACCTGGCCAGGTAGGCAGGGTTTGGCCCCCATAGCGAATGCTGTTGGGGCTGCTCTCCCTGCCCCAGCCCAGCCCAAATCTCCCCACCCACTGTGGGTGTCAGCCACCAACACCTGAACCCTTCTCCAAAGGACTGCCCCAGGCTGATGGGCATTTCTTCTCCTGGGGAAATTATGCCTCGCTCTGCTACCGGCTGGGTATGGACTAACATGAGGCATGACAGCCCAGCCCCCTGGCCTTTGGGTGGGACATATCTGCTGTATCATTCACACTCCAGCTCTCCTCAGGGATCAGGTTGAAGCTAGATTCTCCTGAAACCACATCTTCACATAGCTTCTTCTGCTACTCTATCTTGCTTCCCTGGCCTGGTCAATAAACAGCTTCTATAAGAACCCCCATCTTGGGCTCAGCACCTATGGCCAAACAGCTAAGGTGCCAGCCACATACACCTGAGCTGGCGGGTTCGAATCCAGCCTGGGTCCACTAAACAACAATGATGGCTGCAACAACAACAAAAAATAGCCAGGGGTTGTGGCCGGCGCCTGTAATCCCAAGCTACTTGGGAGGTGGAGGCAGGAGACTCACTTGAGCCCAGGAGTTGGAAGTTGCTGTGAGCTGTGATGCCACAGCACTCTACCCAGGGCAACAGCGTGAGGCTCTATCTCAAAAATAAAAAATAAAAAAAAGAACCCCCATCTTGGGTGGCGCCTGTGGCTCAGTGAGTAGTGTGCCAGCCCCATATACAGAGGATGGCAGGTTCGAACCCAGCCCTGGCCAAATTGCAACAAAAAAAATAGCCGGGCATTGTGGCAAGCACCTGTAGTCCCAGCTACTCAGGAGGCTGAGGCAAGAGAATCGCCTAAGCCTGGGAATTGTAGTTTGCTGTCAGCTGTGACACTACGGCACTCTACTGAGGGTGATAAAAGTGAAACTCTGACTCAAAAAAAAAAAAATAAGAACCCCCATCTTAGGCTCTGCTTCTAGAACGTTCCCATTTTACAGATGAGGGCACTGAGGTATCCAGAGGCTAAGTAACCTACCAAGGTCACACAGCTGGTAACTAGTGCCAAGGCTTTTGCTGTTACCCAAGGTCAGGCACTGCCCTGCCCTCACAGGAGCCCAGCTCGCTAAGGGAAGTAGATGGGCAGAGAGGAAGTGACACCGCAGATGGTAAGATCTGAGACGGAGGGGAAAGGAGAGAGGGCTAAGGCATGAAACCTGAGTGGGGCGCAGAACTGGGCCTGGAGGGCAGCAGAAAGATTTTCCTGAGCAGGCAGCCAGTGCTGAGCTGGATCTGGAAGGAGAAGTTTGCAAGGTGGGAAAAGGGGAAGGGGATGTGAGGTGAGGTAGCAGTGTGTGCGAGGCAGGGAGTTGTGAAAGAGGCTGGCGAGGGGTGGAGAGCAGTGCCCTGCGGCAGGCCCGCAGATGCAGGAGATGGGGAAGGGGCGTGTTTATTTATGGGCCTTTCCTGACATCTGATGTGCAGCGGCTTTGTGAAGGCCACAGTAATGTTGTCGTGACCTTATCCTGGACGTGGTGGGAAGCTCATAGGAAGTTCAGACAGAAATGAGGCCACTCTGCAGCCGAGGTAGCGGGTGTATGTGCGTGCTCGTGCACGTGTGGTGGAGTGAGGACTCATGATGGGACAGCTCTCCAGGCAAAGAGAAGAGGATGGGAAAGCGCCAGGGGCCACAGAGAGGGAACTGGGTTTGATGGTAACACTCCCTCCTCTGACCTCTGTGCCAACAATGCTCTCTGGATAGCAGGAAAGAGCACAGAGACCAGGGCAGTTGAAAGGGGCCATCTGCTGAAGCACTGAAGCCAGGGTGAGCTGCTCCGCCCCCTTGAAGCTCCTAGACCAGACCCCCCCCCCAAGGCCCCAGGGGTGTCCTGGCCCTTCTACCTCTGGCTGCCTGGGGCTGCACTTGCAGAATGAGGGGCTGTGACTCTGCCTGCCTTGGTTTCCCTTCTGTCTTTGTGACCCTGGCCATTTCCCCGCCCTTGTCTGAATTTTGTGTTTAATTACTCTGTCTTAGGGACACGTTGGAAATTCTTAAAAATAGCATCTTGAACCGAAGGCCAGAGGTCCCTGTGCTAAAATTTAAATGTGAAGGCTTGAGAGTTCATGGGGTTTCACTTCCTCTGTTCCGTTAGCACAGCTTTGCTCTCTGATTCTCTGTAGATCAGTAATAAAACTTTACGGTTCAAAATGTTACTTCTAAGAATTTCCAACGTGTCCTGGAGACACGGTAATTAAACACAAAGCTCAGCATTTACCTCAAAATTCATATGCAAGGCAAAAATTGCTAGCCATGCATGGAGAATTGGTCCAAGCACATAGATGAGGATGTCTTTCTCATTCTTTGATAAATACCCTCAAATCAAATAAATATAAACAGGCTCGGCGCCCGAGGCACAATGGTTACAGCATCAGCCACATACACTGAGAGTGGCAGGTTCGAACCCCGCCCCGGCCAGCAAAACAGCAATGACAACTGCAACAAAAAATAGCTGGGCGTTGTGGTGGGCGCCTGTACTTCCAGCTATTTGGGAGACTGAGGCAAGAGAATCACTTGAGCCCAAGAGTTGGAGGTTGCTGTGAGCTGTGATGCTACAGCACTCTACTGAGGGTGACATAGTGAGAGACTCTGTCTCAAAAAATAGATAAATAAAAATATAGGATATTTGAATGACAACCCATATGGTTGAGGTAATAGATACAGTCAACCTTTTAAAATTGATTTTGGGTAGATAAACTTTAGATCGAATTCTAAAGGTTCCCTTCCCTGGGGACAATTACTATTATGAGTTTCTTCTAGAAACACTCATGTGTTTGTAGACTACACATTCGTGTTTTCCTTACACACATAGGCAGCATATTCTGTATCCTGTTCTGCCCTTGACCTTTTCTTTTTCACCCCATATAGTTCTGCCTCTTTCTTGTTAATGGCTGCATAGGATTCCCTGGTATGAACTTGACCATAGCTTAACTGTAACATGTCCTCTTTGATGGACCTGTAGGTTTTTCCAATCTTTTGCTATTACTGGGCTGTATTAAATATCCCTGGACATATGCTATTATGAATGTATCTCTAGGTTAAATACTAGCCTGTAGAATTGTGAGGCGTTGATTACGGGCCATTTACAATTTGGGTAGGTAAAGCTTGTATCAGTCTATGTTCCCACCAGCAGTGCATCAAAGTGTTTGTTAAATCACAACCGCACCCACTATGTGATATCCTTGAGAATCTAAGAGCTAGAAAATGGCTTATCAGGCTGGGCACAGTGGCTCACGCCTGTAATCCCAGCACTCTGGGAGGCCGAGGCAGGTGGATTGCTTGAGCTCAGGAGTTGGAGAGCAGCCTGCACAACAGCAAGACCCCATGTCTGAAAATAAAATTAAAAACTAGCTGGCGTTGTGGTGGGCACATGTAGTCCCAGCTATTCAGGAGGCTGAGGCCAAGAGGTTGCTGTGAGCTATGATGGCACTCTACTAAGGGCGACAAAGTAAGACTCTATCTCAAAAAGAAAGAAAGAGATGTTGGCGTGGATGCGGAGAGAAGGGAACACTTCTAACACTGCTGGTGGGAATGCAAGCTAATATGACCTTTTGGAAAGAAGTCTGGAGAATACTCCCGTCCAAGTACTAACCAGACTCGACCTTGCTTAGCTTCTAAGATCAGAGGAGATCGGGCATGTTCAGGGTGGTATGGCTGGACGTCGTGGCAGGCGCCTGTTTTCCCAGGTACTGGGGAGGCTGAGGCAAGGGAATTGCCTAAGCCCAAGAGCTGGAGGTTGCTGTGAGTTGTGACACCACAGCACTCTACCAAGGGCAACAAAATGAGACTCTGTCTCTAAAAAAAAAAAAGGAAGTTTGGAGAACACTCAAGGAACTAAAAGTAGACCTACCATTTGATCCTACAATTCCTCTACTAGGTATATACCCAGATGATAAAAGATTATTTTACAAAAAAGACATTTGTACCAGAATGCTTATTGCAGCCCAATTCATAATAGCCAAGACATGGAAATAGCCCTAGTGCCCAACGACCCATGAATGGATTAACAAATTGTGGTATATGTACACCGGGGAATATTAGGCACCCATAAACAGATGGAAACTTCACATCTTTTATGTTTACCTGGATGGAGCTGGAACATATTCTTCTTAGTAAAGTATTTCAAGAATGAGAAAAAAAGTATCCAATATACTCAATACTGCTATGAAATCAATGTATAATCACCTACGCATTCATGTAAATGGCAAAACATAACTGTAGTCCAGAAAGTAAAAGGGAAGAGGAGAGAGGGGGGAAGGAGAAGGGAGGGCATTTGGGGGGACCTCACTTAGTGTGCATGATGCAACGGTACATTTCAAAACCATTAAGAAACTATATATTGGGCGGCGCCTGTGGCTCAGTGAGTAGGGTGCTGGCCTGCTATACCAAGGGTGGCGGGTTCAAACCTGGCCCGGCCAAACTGCAACAAAAAAATAGCCAGGCGTTGTGGCAGGCACCTGTAGTCCCAGCTACTTGGGAGGCTGAGGCAAGAGAATCACCTAAGTCCAGGAGTTGGAGGTTGCTGTGAGCTGTGTGACACCACGGCACTCTACTGGGGGCGACAGAACGAGACTGTCTCTACAAAAAAAAAAAAAAGAAATGAGTATAATTGTGATGGACGTGTTACTTAGTTCAATATAAGCATTTCACATTGTATATTGAAACAGTACCCTGAACCCCATAAATGCATCAATGTACAAAGTTATGATTTAATAAAAAATAATGATAAAAAAGAAAGAAAATGGTGTATCAGTTTCAGTTCTAACGTGTAGGACTTTCATTTTGTGTGACATTCATATATTTAGGAGCCATTGGTATCTCCCTTTTTGTTCATGTTCTTTACCAGCTCTTCTTCTATGAGGTCCCACTGGGTTTTTTCATTATTATTAATGCTTTTCAGTAACTCTTGATATGTTAAAAACATTTATACAGCTATACCTTTCTCTGTGATGTGATGAGCGGATATCTTTCCAGTTTTTCATTTGTCTATCTGTGGTATTCTTTGGCAACACAAATTTTAATTTGCATGATCAATTTCATCTTTTTTTTTTCTTTTTAGAGACAGAGTCTCAACTTTGTTGCCCTCGGTAGAGTGCTGTGGTGTCACAGCTCACAGCAACTTCCAGCTCTTTGGGCTGGGACTACAGACGCCCACCACAACACCCGGCTATTTTTTTTGTTGAAGGGGGGAGGGTTTGAACCTGCTACCCTCAGTATATGGGGCTGGCCACCTACTCACTGAGCCACAGGTGCCGCCCCCCCCCCCTTTTTTCTTTTATGATTTCTGAGTTTTGTGTCATGCTTAGCAAAGCCATCTGTACTCCAAATTTTTTTTTTAATACTTCTTCCTATGCTTTGTTATGGTGTTAAATTTGTCAGTCTATGTTCCCACTAGCAATGCATCAAAGTGTCCATTAAATCACAACCTTGCCAACTGTGTGATATCCTTGAGGATCTAAGAGCTAAAAAATGGTGTATCAGGCCAGGCACAGTGGCTCATGCCTGTAATCCTAGCACTCTGAGATTTGTTGTGAAATATAACATATAGAAAAATATAAATGTATGGATAGTTTGTGAATTGCTAGGGAATGAATCTGTAGTCTTCTGGTATTTACATGGTTTAACCTCTTACATTTAAAGGACGTCTGGATTGTATATAATACATGAAACAGAAAATCTTCGTTATTCTAAAGGACACTTTTTAAATGTTCATGAAATATTTTTAAATTGATTATATAGCAAACAAAAAAGGAAAATCTCAACACCTTCCCCAAAGCAGAAATTGTACAGAACTTATTTTTTGTACAACAAAACAAAAAGTTAATGACAAAGACTTAAAAACAACCTTCTGTTAAATGGTTCATGTCCAAATTATAATTCCAATCTATTTAGCAACATAAGCAAAAATAAATAATAAAAACATATGGCTAGTTTGCATAAGTTTTTTTTTTTTGAGACAGAGTCTCACTTTATTGCCCTTGGTAGAGTGCCATGGTGTCACAGCTCACAGCAACCTCCAGCTCTTGGGCTTAGACAATTCTTTTACCTCAGCCTCCCGAGTAGCTGGGACTATAGGCACCCACCAAAACACTAGGCTATTTTTTTGTTGCAATTTGGCCGGGGCTGGGTTCGAACCCACCACCCTCGGTATATGTGGCCAGCGCCCTACACACTGAGCCACAGGCACCGCCCAAGTCTCCGATTTTTAATGGTTGAATAGTATTCCATGGTATACATATACCACAGCTTCTTAATCCATTCCTGGGTTGAAGGACATTTAGGCTATTTACACATTTCAGCGATTGTAAATTGACCTCCAGTAAATAGTCTAGTGCAAGTGTCCTTATGATAAAAGGAATTTTTTCCTTCTGGGTAGATGCCCAGTAATGGGATTGTAGGATCCAATGGGAGGTCTAGCTTGAGTTCTTTGGGGGTTCTCCATACTTCCTTCCAAAAAGGTTGTATTAGTTTGCAGTCCCACCAGCAGTGTGAAAGTGTTCTCTTCTCTCCATATCCACGCCAGCATCTGCAGTTTTGAGATTTTGTGATGTGGGCCATTCTTGTTGGGGTTGGATGGTATCTCAGGGTGGTTTTGATTTGCATTTCTCTAATAATTAGGGATGATGAGCATTTTTTCATATGTTTGTTAGCCATTCGTCTGTCTTCTTTAGAGAAGGTTCTATTCATGTCTCTTGCCCAGTGATATATGAGATTGTTGGCTTTTTTCGTGTGGACTGAGTTCTCTGTGGATCCTAGTTATCAAGCTTTTATCTGATCCAAAATATGCAAATATCCTTTCCCATTGTGTAGGTTGTCTGTTTCCCATTGTGTAGGTTGTCGTCTCCTTAGCCGTACAGAAGCTTTTCAGTTTCATTAAGTACAGTTTGTTTCTTTTTGTTGTTGCAATTGCCATGACAGTCTTCTTCACGAAGTCTTTCCCCAGGCTGATGCCTTTTCCTATGCTTTCTTTGAGGATTTTTATTGTTTTATGCCTTAAATTTAAGTCCTTTATCCATCTCGAATCAATTTTTGTGAGTGGAGAGAGGTGCGTGTCCTGTTTCAGTCTTTTACACGTGGATATCCAGTTCTCCCAGCACCGTTTATTAAATAGGGAGTCTTTCCCCCAACATATGTTCTTGTTTGGTTTATTGAAGACTAGGTGGTTGTAAGATGTTAGTTTTATTTCCTGGTTTTCCATTCGATTCCAAACATCTATGTCTCTATTTCTGTGCCAGTAACATGCTGTCTTGACCACTGTGGCTTTGCAGTACAGCCTAAAATCTGGTATGCTAATGTTTTTAATTCTAAGAACTGCCTTAGCTATATGGGGTTTTTTCTGGTTCCATACAAAATGCAGAATCATTTTTTCCAAGTCTTGAAAATACAATGTTGGTACTTTAATAGGGATGGAATGAAATCAGTAGATCACTTTGGGAAGTATAGACATTTTAACAATGTTGATTCTTCCCAGACATGAGCATGGTGTGTTCTTCCATTTGTTAAAGTCCTCTGCTATTTCCTTTCTTAGGATTTCATGATTTTCTTTATAGAGATCCTTCACCTCTTTTGTTAGGTATATTCCTAGGTATTTAATTTTCTTTGAAGCTATGGTGAAGGGAGTTGTGTCCTTAATTAGCCTCTCATCTTGACTGTTATTACCATATACAAAGGCTACTGATTTGTGGATGTTGATTTTATATCCTGAGACATTACTGTATTTTTTGATAACTTCCAGGAGTCTTTTGGTTGAGTCTCTGGGGTTCTCTAAGATCATATTGTCAGCAAAGAGGGAAAGTTTGACCTCTGCTCCCATTTGGATGCCCTTTATTTCCTTGTCTTGCCTAATTGTACTGGCTAGAACTACCAGCACTATGTTGAATAGTAATGGTGACAGAGGACAACCTTGTCTGGTTCCAGTTCTGAGAGGAAAGCTTTCAGTTTTACTCCATTCACTGAAGTATTACTGTGAATTTGTCATAGATAGCTTCGATCAGTTTCAGAAATGTGCCACGTATGCCTGTACTCTTCAGTATTCTAATTAGAAAAGGATGCTGGATTTTGTCAAATGCTTTTTCTGCATCTATTGAGAGGATCATATGGTCTTTGTTTTGCTTCTATTAATATGGTGGATAACATTTATGGACTTGCATATGTTAAACCAGACTTGCATAGCTGGGATGAAACCTACTTGATCATGCTGTATGACCTTTTGGATGATAAACTGTAATCTATTGGCTAGGATTTTGTTGAGAATTTTTGCATCTGTATTCATTAGTGAAATTGGTCTGAAATTCTCCTTTTTAGTTGGGTCTTTTCCTGGTTTTGGTATCAGGGTGATGTTTGCTTCATAGAACATGTTGGGGAATATTCCTTCCTCCTCAATTTTTTGGAATAATTTCTGCAGTATAGGAATAACCTCTTCCTTGAAGGTTTGATAGAATTCTGGGGTGAAGCCATCCAGACCAGGGCATTTTTTTGTTGGAAGATTTTTTATTGTTTCTTTGATCTCAGTGCTTGAAATCGCTCTGTTCAGGAGCTCTATTCCTTCCTGGCTAAGTCCAGGGAGAGGGTGTGATTCCAAATATTGATACATTTCCTTCACATTGTTAAATTTCTGGGCATAGAGTTTCTGGTAGTATTCAGAGATGATCTTTTGTATTCCTGTGGCATCACTTGTTATTTCCCCTTTATCGTTTCTGATTGAGGTTACTAGAGATTTTACTTTTCTGTTTCCAGTTAATCTGGCCAAAGGTTTATCTATTTTATTTATTTTTTTCAAAAAACCAACTCCTTGTTTCATTAATTTTCTGAATGATTCTTTTGCTTTCAATTTCATCAATCTCTGATTTAATTTTGGATATTTCTTTTCTTCTGCTGGGTTTAGGCTTAGATTGTTCTTCTTTTTCCAATTCCATAAGATGGCTTGTGAGTTTGTTGATGCGCTCTCTTTCTGTTTTTCGAATGTAGGTATCCAAACCGATAAATTTTCCTCTCAGAACTGCTTTTGCAGTATCCCACAGGTTTTGGTAGCTTGTGTCTTCATTGTTGTCATGCTCAAGGAAGTTAATGATTTCCTCTTTTATTTGTTCCTGCACCCAACTGTCATTGTTAATTTCCATTCCTTTGTGTGGGGTTGAACTTTTTTTGTTGGAGTTGAGTTCCACCTTTAGTGCCTTGTGTTCTGAGAAGATGCAAGGTAAAATTTCAATTCTTTTGATTCTGTTGAGGTTTGTTTTGTGTCCCAGGATATGATCAATTTGGGAGAATGTTCCATGGGGTGATGAGAAAAACTTATATTCTTCATCTTTGGGATGGAGTATTCTATATGCGTCTATCAAGCACAGTTGTTCTAGGGTCTCATTTAAATCCCTTATATCTTTGTTTAATTTCTGTTTAGAGGATCTGTCCAGCTCTGTGAGAGGAGTGTTAAAGTCTCCTGTTATTATGGTGTTATAGGATATCATTATTGCTCAGACTGAGTAAGGTCCGTTTAAAGAATCTGGGAGCATTTAAGTTGGGTGCATAAATACTCAGAATTGAAATGTCTTCTTGTTGTATTTTTCCCTTGACCAATATAAAGTGACCATCTTTGTCTTTTTTGACTTTAGTTGCTTTAAATCCACATGTATCTGAAAATAAGATAGCAACTTCTCATCTCTTCTGAATTCTGTCTGCCTGAAAAATTGTCTTTCTACCCTTAACTCAGAGTTTTAATTTGTCTTTTGAAGCTAGGTGTGTTTCCTGCAGATAGCAAATGGATGGCTTGTGTTTTTTTATTTTTTTTTTGAGACAGAGCCTTAAGCTGTCCCCCTGGGTAGAGTGCTGTGGCATTACAGCTCACAGCAACCTCCAACTCCTGGGCTCAAGCGAGTCTCTTGCCTCCGCCTCCCAAGTAGCTGGGACCACAGGTGCCTGCCACAACGCCCGGCTATTTTTTGGTTGCAGCCGT
>CAUYTI010033979.1:0-40746 GCA_963575145.1 Galago senegalensis
GGACCCGCCAAACAACAATAATGGCTGCAACCAAAAAAAAAAAAAAAAGCCGGGTGTTTTGGCGGGCGCCTGTGGTCCCAGCTACTTGGGAGGCTGAGGCAAAAGACTCGCTTGAGCCCAGGAGTTGGAGGTTGCTGTGAGTGTGATGCCATGGCACTCTACCCAGGGGGACAGCTTGAGGCTCTGTCTCAAAAGAAAAAACAAACAAACAAAAAAAAAAACCCAAATAAATGATATGGGTAATAAGTTCAGAGCATAGGGCATCATGTGGTAAAAGGTTACAAACTTCAACATAGGACATGTTTCTTGAACTGCATCTTACAGAATGAAAAATTTGGATAGGCCAGGTGCAGTGGCTCATGGCTGAAATCCTAGCACTCTCTGGGAGGCCAAGGCAGGTGCACTGCTTGAGCTTAGGAGTTTGAGACTAGCCTGAGACCAGCTTGAGCCAAAGCAAGAGCTTGTCTCTAAAAGCAGCGTTATGGTGGGTACCTGTCGTCCCAGCTACTCCAGAGGCTAGGACAAGAGAATCACTTGAGTCCAGGAGTTTGAGGTTGCTGTGAGCTATGATGCCATGACACTACTCAGGGTGACAAAGTAAGACTGTCTCAAAAAAAAAAAAAAAAAAAAAAAAAAAAGAAGAAAGAAAAATTTGGGTAAAAGTCGGAAAATGTATTACAACTGACTGGAGAGCTTTATGCAACAGTCTCAACTATAAGGAAATAAAGATTATTTTGTAATTTCATCAAGTTGTGGTGGGTAACAAGGTATCAACTGCAAAGGGAGGCAGAAGGTGAAAAACTGGCTGTAAACCCAAGTGCTGTTTACAGAATAACCACATGCCTTCTTTTATTGCCCAAAGAACATTCCACACTTTATGGAGTGGTGCTTTCCAGGTAAGTGTTGACATCACAATATAGCCAAACTGGAAAGCTTGCTTTTTAAATCTGAAGGCTGTATCTAAAACGCACCCAAAAAGCATCTTATAATCAACAGAACGTAAAAACTTAAGAGGCTTTGAAATAGCTACAATGGATACATTTACTTAGACTAAAAACTTATTTTCCTCTAAAATTCTGAACATGGGATTTCATTTTTTTTATTTCAGCAGACTGCTACTAACTCAAATGACTGTAATGACTAAATGTTTGTGAAAACGCTCTGCAATCTCCAAAAAAAAAAAAAAAACCCATACAAATAGACATATTCATTCCTGTGCGGACTTCAAAAAATCTATCTTACTGACGTTTAACTATCTCCCAAATGTTGATGTTATTGTTAAACATGCTGCCATCCTCAGAATCACAATGGTTTGAAACAGCAAGTTTTATTGATTAAATTTGTTTTTTTTACAGGTTTGGGGAGGGAAGATAGGGTGAATTTCTTCCTTAACAGTGGGGTTTGGTGGCCAGGCAATCGTAGTATTCCGACAGGCTGAGGCAGGTGGATTGCTTGAGCTCCTAAGTTTGAGACTAGTCTGAGCAAGAGCAAGACCCCATCTTTAAAAGTAGCTGGGCATTGTGGTGAGCACCTGTAATCCCATCTACTTGGGAGTCTGAAGCAAAAGATCACTTAAGCCAGGTGTCCTCAAACTGCGGCCCGCCTAGGACATTTTCTAGTCCACAGGGTGTTTTGGCCATCGCTGCCTGTCCTGCTTAGCAGCTGACTCGTCCTGGGGCCCACAATCCGGCCCTCCAATGGTCTGAGGGACAGTGAACTGGTCCTCTGTTTTAAAAGTTTGAGGACCCCTGACTTAAGCCCAAGAGTTTTTAGGTTGCTGTGAGCTATGATGCCATAGAACTCTACTAAGGGTAACAAAGTGAGAGTGTATCTCAAAAACAAACAAACAAAACAAAACAACAGTGGGGTTTGGTAATCTAGACTTTGAAATTTTTCCAGACTAAAATGACATTAGCCATGATTCTGGCAGTGGCTTTAAGCTTGTTCTAAGATCTGGAGTAGATAAGGGTTCACCTCTTCTCCAGCCCTAAACAGCTCACTCCTATCAGTTTTATATATGGGGCTTCTGTGTCATAAATTTAACAATTTTTTAAAAAATTCTACTTTATGACATAAAACATAGTCTATTAAATATGTCTGCATATTGGGACTAGAACGATCCTCTGAGGAAAACACTGACCCGGCACAATTTATATAACTAGATTTGAAATCAAGTCCTGGTTAAGTTTTCAAAGGCAGATGTTAGTGCTGCCCACTAGCTCAGCCAACAGCAATAAACAGACACCAAAACCCTGGACCTCTCTGATACCCAATTTTAATAAAAAGTTCTATGTTATAATTACAGAGGGCTGCTTCCATAGCTTGAGAGCATCAGAAATCTGACGATTTAATTAAACTGCACTCCAGTCTTAGTATTATAAATGTCTAGTACTAAGATACTTGAACTGGAACTAAGAAACCTGAATCCAGGTACTTCACTTTTATAGACACTGTAGAGATTTAAGATTATACTAAGAAACCAGAATCTGCATTAACAGATTCACAGGGTCTCAACTGTGATAAAGTTATACATCTCCTAAGTGGTTGGTTTGCTTTTTATCTCATGAACAGTCTTAGAACTGATCTTGTTTCCTTCTTTGCTCTGGTTACTCAAACTTGAAGGCAAATGTGTGGGCTCCACCCCGCTAGGATAAATGACATGTGTTTGTGCTTGCCCCAAGAATAATTTTATATGTTTTTCCTTGTCTTTCTATTGCTCCTTATCCTGAGTTCTCTGGAGTAAGACAGAGAATGGGACTGAGTGGAGGGAAAAGAGAAGGAAATACACACCTAATTTTCTCCATTTCCCTAAAATAACAGGAAAAGAACATGAGAAAAATCTAAATTTAGCATGAGGGTATAGTTTTTAACCTTACCATCATGATAAATGTGTTAAATACTGCAAAACCTAGTGTGTCAATTTTCCTGTTGAAATAGGTAACAATGCCAACATGACACCTTGTCTGTGGAAAGATTACTCAATGAAGTCAAACAGAGAAAGCATATCAGGGCAACTGACAAGTATGGTGTACAGCAAAAGGGCGTTCCATCATTTTTCTTCAAATAGAATAGAACTTCCGTAACTGACCACCTCCTAAAATTGCCCTAATTTCCACAGAGAGGACATGTACCACGTGTACATTATCAGTACAACAGGACCAGTTCCTTTTGCTGACTACCTCTATATAATAACCAATTTGTTACAGTCCCTTAGGGTGGTCAACTTACTGAGGTTCTACTGTAATTTCCATCTGTGAGTAACAGCGTCCCAGCCCTCCTTTATAGGATGAGAGAGAGTCACCACAACTCCTCCATCTCTCAGAGAGCCCCTGCACCAACGGTGCAATGCCTCTTTAGTTTCTATCATTCTCCTTTCTGGGAAGAAAGGATAAATGAAAATATTTCCAAGTTTACTTAACATATTTTTCAAGCCCCTTTTCATATATGAGGCATTACAGACATTAAAGTCTAAATGGCTGCCTCTGTAGAAAATTATTTTTTAGCCAGGTATATACAGTATATTCAACTAGTGTAAAAACATACCATGATAGCTGAGCTGTACATGTAAACTATTACTCTATATTCTGCTCAAATCTCTCCAAGGGAATTAAGGAAAGCAACCAAGACACTGGGTAGGGGGAAGTGAGGGCTGGGGAACTGGCAAAGAACATAATGTAAAAGGAAAACTAGCTGAGAACCGTGAGATAAATCAAATGCCACCAAGTCAAGAAATGTTGGTAAGCTGATGCTCTCCTCTAATTAAAACAAACAAACAGATAACCCAAAAACAAATACTGGTGGTTCAGACTGGAAAATTAAGAATGTAGAACATTCCACCCTGAGGTGATAAATAGCAAGTAAATGTAAGAGCAGTGGCATTTTAGTCAGGGGTGAAGTGCTATAACATCATAGTTCTCATTCAAAGGGAAGTAAGTCAAGGCAATCTACCGAAAACCCTTCTGGTTCCAAAGGACAAATAAGCTCCTATGGCTCCAGAATTAGTGCCTAAGAATCAAACTACCTGGGAGCTGGGACCTGGGGTGGGATCCTGAGGACCTGAAAGCAGCCTTATACCCTCAGCCCCACAAAAATGAGGAAGGGGTTAAAAATCAGCTAGTGTTGTAATTACTAAATGGAGATGACAACTTACCTAAACCAGGGCAACCTGGGGAGTGATGGGGGCACAATGAAGAATTATGCCAGGACCACGGACATTAATGTGTACTTTCCCTGGCAAATGAGGACATCTGGCCACCCATACTAAACTGTGACTATCTTGATTCGCCTATGAGTAGCCAATTTTTCTGTGCGTGTCCATTTCTCCATCTAGCAAGGGCAAAGCACCTTCCACTTAAAGGGCCCAAGAGGGTCATTTGCATATAACTATTGGTTAGGGATGATGAAAAGACATCTCTCTTGGCAGTATTTGACATTTCAAACCAGTAAACATCTACAATCCACTAGGATTATTGAGGAATATGCCCAAGTCATGGAACGACTAACTCTTCAACCTCCCACTAACCATGCTGATCCTACGGTTAAGAGCATAATCTCATATCAGACTCAAGTTTCAATCTCACCTCTGCTATTTAGTATAGATGTGATGTTGCTCATGTAGTAGGTTCATATATACCTTTTACTGAGTTTTATAAGTTGACTTTTTAAAAAATTTGACCATATTCACTGGCCAATACCACAATGATTTAACTTGGGAAAATTTTACTTCATAACATTCTTCCCATTCAAGAACATGGTAACTTTCTGTTCTTACTTAGAAATCTTTTTTTCACTCAAATTTATAGTTTCTTCATGGAGACCCCAAACATTTCATATAGATCCCCTCATCTTAGGTATTTCATTTTTTAAAATGCTATAATCAATGAGATTTTTCTTCCAACATTTATCACTAAATACTACTACTACTACTATTAAATATCTTTACATGATTAAAAGCTATCTTACTCTTGTATTTAGCTCAAGTTGATTCTCCTGGTTTTCCTATGCTGAAGATCATGACCACCTACAAATATTGCTATTTTACACCTTCTTCTATCCAACAATTATGCCTTTTATTTGATGTATTTTGGAGGTTTATTTATTTTTTATTGAGACAGAGAGTCACAGTCTGTCGCCGTGGGTAGTGCCGTGATGTCAACATAGCTCACAGCAACCTCAAACTCCTGGGCTCAAGAGATCCTCTTGTTTCAGTCTCCTGAGTAGCTGAGACTATAGGCGCCCACCACCACGCCCAGCTGTTTCTAGAGATGAGGTCTTGCTCTGGCTCAGGTTGGTCTCCAACTTGTAAGCTCAAGTAATCCATCTGCCTCAGCCTCCTAAAGTGCTAGGATTACAGGCATGAGCCACAGCACACAGCCTTATTTGGCATATTTTTGTATTGGCCAGGGTATCAAACATCACTATTACTGGGCATCTTTGTTTTGCTTTCTGATTTCACTAGTTCATAAATCAGGAAGAATATCTCGGCACATATTGGGATATAGCCCAAGGGTTATATACAAACAGGTGCGGAAACCCTGAGCATTCAAAATCAGGTTCTGTGACTTACTTGAAATTAATCATTAGGCAAACTATTTAATCTCTTGCCTTACATTTCTTAATCTTTAAAATGAGAGTAATAATAATAATCTTTTTTGTAGGGTTGTGAGGATTAACTAAAATAGTACCAGTGAAGTGCTTAGAATAGCACTTGGCAGGCTCAGTGCCTGCAGCTCAGCAGCTAGGGGGCCAGCCACAGACACAGGAGCTGGTGGGTTCAAACCCAGCTTGGGCCTGCCAAAACAATGACAATTACAACAAAAAAATAGCCAGGCGTTGCAGTGGGCGCCTGTAGTCCCAGCTTCTTGGGAGGCTGAGGCAAGAGAACTGCTTAAGCCCAAGAGCTTGAGGGTATTGTGAGCAGTGATGCCATAGCACTCTACCAAGGGCGAAATAGACTATTCCAAAAAAAAATCTTGGCACACAGTAAATACCATGTTGCCTTCTTTGACAATCTCCTATTTAATTAAATTTGCCGGTATTAGAATTTTCATGGCTTCGGTAAATAAATTGAAATGGTTTTCTTCCTTTGTAATGTCTTGATGGCTATTCTTTTATTAGGTTTTCAAGAGGTTATGCTAGTTATAACACAAATTTTGATATCTTTTGGTATTTTTCCTAAGATCTAGAATAAATGAGATAGTTTAAGTTTTTTCTTAAGATAGTTTATGAATTTTCATATTCATAATAATATAATTTCTATATAACACATAGATAATTACATAAGAGTATATAATTTCTGTATTATCTGGATCAGGAGCTCCCCTACCCCTTTTTATTGGGAGGCTATGGCCTCCAACATTCATTTAATACATTCTATGGTTAACAATCTATTCAAGCACTCTCCTTCTTAATTCTGAAAAGCAATCAGCTCCACTTTTCAATGTTCATTCTTTCAAAGTTGTACAAAACATAAAAATTTAGACCTAATTCTCTTGGTAACTTTCTTCTGGATTTATTATGTCTGCTGCTCCTCCTTCCCTATTTCATGTCATTTCTTCCTCTTTCTAACAACAAAAGCTTTTATAGAAGACACTCCTGACCTTTTTAGACACTAAGGGGCTTCTGCATACAACATCCTATGTTAATAACTACAGTGATCCCTTCTGTCTTCCTTTCATTGCATTTATTTTTTCTTTCCTTTTTTTCCCTTTATCTTTTTTTGGAGGGACAGAGTCTGGCTATGTTGCCCAGGTTGGACTTGAACTCCTGGGCTGAAGAGATCCTCCTCCCTCAGTCTCCCAAGTAAGCTGCTGAGATTATAGGCACATGCCACCATGCCCAGCTTTTTTCCACTACATTTAATTTAAAAAGCGGGGGGAGCTTCCATAAGATAAAAGAGAAAAAGTCAACATTCTCCATTTCCCTTTTAACTTCTGTAAGGAGGTGGCACGCTTTTCCTATCAATTCAGCTTCTGATAACTCACTCCATGAGAACAAGGCCAAGGCTAGCTCTTGAGTAAATAAAAAATTAGGAGTGATCTTAGAGAACAGGAATGGATGATTTTAACAATATAAAACTAGGAAGTATTTGTTTTACTGTGTGCACACACAGGAAGATGTTACCATTCCTAGTTCCTTCTTGCTTACTTGAGAAGGTAAGACATTTTACCATACACAGCTCAAAAAAAGTACAGTAGATAGATAATTCTAATAAAATGAACATGAGTAAAATAATCTTGTATAAATATCAAAATGACTTTCAAGTCATAGAAAATATTCCAACTTAAATTGTATGATTTAACATTTTCAGACCTTGAAAATGAATATAACTATGAATTCTTTCAGATATCCATATCCTGCCTACAGCCTTAGCCAAGATACTTAATAGAATCCTATTAGGTGCCAGGTGTGGTGGCTCACGCCTGTAATCCTAGCACTTGGGGAGGCTGAGGTTGGAGGATTGCCTGAGCTCACGGGTTCAAGTCTAGCCAGAGCAAGTGCAAGACCCCATCTCTAAAAATAGCTGGGCGTAGTAGTTGCTGACGCCTGTAGTCCCAGCTACCCTGGAGCCTGAGGCAAGACAATCTCTTAAGCTCAAGAGTTTGAGGTTGCTGTGAGCTGCGATGCCACAGCACTCTGCAGAGGGCAACAAAGTGAGACGCAGTCTCACCCCACCCCCAAAAAAATTCTATTAGGAAAAAAAATGTTAATAAATGGATGGTATCTTCTAGAATTCAACACTTAGCTAAGCACTCTGTTCAGCAATCAACATCAAGTTCAGTATACATGATTCACGGATTTCACTTTCTCTTTTATATACTTTAACTTTTCTAATCTTCACACATGGCTCCATTTTGTCACAACTCATCAAAGATCACTGACTGCAACACAGTAATATGAAAGTCCTCCCAATGTTCCAGGATATCAAACATGCTGAGTAGGAGACTTGATGTCATCCGGTATCTGTTTCTATACCAGAAACTTCCAATGTTCTAGGATGATTCTACTTTCCAGTATCTTGTGGTTGAGGGAGTATGGTAAGTTACAAGTTCAAACTCTGCAACCATGATTTCCAATCTAGGTCTCTTTTCTGGGTGTATAACTTCAAATTAATTATATAATTAGCTTCACCTTCTCCATTACTCACCTGAAACTATGAAGACAAAATTTCATATTAAATAGGGTTATTATGTTAGAAATTATTCTTTTACCTCATTCCATCTGTTCACAGAAGTAGAGAATCTTTATTTTCATACTGAATTTGTATGTATCAGTGATGCTGGCTAGAACCTCTTATTTCAGCAATTTCAGACATACTAAAGACAAATGGGCAATGCAAGAAACAAACTGAGAAAACTCAAATACCCTAGCTGATGGCATAAATACATGAAGTAGCCACCTATATTTAAGATAATAGGGAAGTTGAGCCTCCACCATTGTGAATCTCCTCTAAATGTCCCTTTCTTATGGCAGGACACAAAATTTAAACCCCCGATAACAATATAAAATATTGGGAATGGGGGAACTAAAAATACTTTAGAAATGGGGATAAAACAGGCAATTACAGCTTTTTTTTAAAAAGTAGATAACTTTTTTTTTTTCAGTCAAAAATACACATTTGTGGGCGGCACCTGTGGCTCAAAGGAGTAGAGTGCCAGCCCCATATGCCAGAGGTGGTGGGTTCAAACCCAGCCCTGGCCAAAAACTGCAAAAAAAAACAAAAGAATAAAAACACATTTGTTACATACATTAAGCTACTTTGAGGTATATTAACTTTTAAAAAAAATATTTAAACCAAACTCTTTGATACAATGACTCTTTCAAAATGAGGCTTTAGCTTATCTTCAGAAGATATTTAGAGTCTCACCTATGAAAGGTGTTAAAGAAGGAAAAATTTCTTTTTTAGTACGATTACAGCTTTTATCTTGTTTTAGTGAATTAAAACAGGAAGAAAGCTAAGTTAATAACTGCTATATGTAGCTACGTATCTGTATTTAACTACACTTATAAAGATTACTCTAGCCATACCACCTGTACTTGGATGCGAGCCTGTAGGGGTACTATAGGGCTTTAAAAAAAAAAAAAAAAAACAACCTCTAAACTTAAGATAGTTAAAAAAGAATAGCTTTAAAACTATATGATAATATAAAGCTCAGTACCTACGAGTCCATTTGCAACTGTGAGGTAAAACAACTTTAAGTGGCTCCTTTTTGCTATTTTAAAACTTACTATTTCACAGGCCCGATACTACAACAAATGATACATTCAACTACAGATTAAGAGTCTAGGTTCACTTGCAGGCTGCTTAAACACTCTCAGTCTTAAAATATTTCTGAAAGTACATATGGTACAGCAGAGAGTTTAAGAGCTTCAGTTATGGTAAAAGCTGAAATGCACCCACACTTAGAGCACATCGGGCACCCCACACACAACACTTCTTACTGCATCCTCACTACCACTTCACACACAGGTTCTACTCCTGCTATCTTACAATTGAGAAAGCTGAGGAAGACTGGGCGTTAAAAACTCAGACACCAATACCCAAGTGGATTTTAAGTCCAGAATTTATGGTCAGAACCCATCCTCTTAACTCTATACTGACCTTTAGTTTTCTCAGTTATAAAAGTTTCATGATATATTTTCACTTTAACATGCCATGAGTTTATAAATTTGGGTAAATTGCCATGTTTCTCAAAAACACATGGTGAGGCCTAGTGTGGCAGTTCATGTCTGTAACAACAGCACTTTGTGATGCTGAGGAAGGAAGACTGCTTGAGGCCAACCTGAGCAAGAGCCCCATCTCTACAAAAAAAAAAACAGAAAAATGAGCCAGACATAGTGGTATGTGCCTGTAGTCCCAGCTACTTGAGAAATTGAGAGAGGAGGATCACTTGAAACCAGGAGTTTGAGATAGTAGTGAGTTATAATGACACCACTGCACTCTAGCCCAGGCAACAGACTGAGACTCAAAAAAAAGAAAAAAAAGTGAATTATTTAGTATCTCCTAAGAATTAAAAAATAGAATAAAAAGTTTTAAAATGTATCATACACAGTATGACCTAACAATAGCATGTGTTGGGTCACTGATTAAAAATGTAACTTCTCGGGCGGTGTCTATGGCTCAAAGGAGTAGGGCGGAGATGGTGGGTTCGAACACAGTCCCAGCCAAAAACTGCAAAAAAAAAAAAAAAGTAATTTCTCTGGCTTGGCACTCATAGCTCAGTGGTGAGGGTGCTGGCCACATACACCGGGGCTGGTGGGTTTGAACCTGGCCCGGTATGCCTGTAGTCTCAGCTACTTGGAAGGCTGAGGCAAGAGAATCACTTATGCCCAAGAGTTTGCAGTTGCTGTGAGCTGTGACGCCATTGACACTCTTCCAAGGGCGACATAGTGAGGCTCCGTCTCAGAAAAAAAAAAAAAAAAGTAATTTCTCACTCTGGGTTAAAGTAAAAATAAAAAAACCTTAAAAAGCCACTAATCTACTCATTTGCTTCCTTAACAAAACCAAAATTATTTCAATCTTAGTTGAATCTGAATCCTAATAGAAGATATCATCCCAATCAGAAAATGATCTGAATGATATATTAATAATTTTACAAATAATAGGTTTTCCCAAACTGTGTTCCAATAGAACCCTCCTTTAAGATGTTTGTGGGTATTTCCTAAAGGAGGAGGTAACCAAATAAATTTGGCAAATTGAGAAATATTGGGGCTCGGCACCTGTGGCTGAAGTGGCTAAGGCACCAGCCACATACACCTAAGGTGGCGGGTTTGAATCCAGCCTGGGTCCACCAAACAACAATGGCTGCAACCAAAAAAATAGCTGGGTGTTGCAGCAGGCGCCTGTGGTCCCAGCTACTTGGGAGACTGAGGCAGGAGACTCGCTTGAGCCCAGGAGTTGGAGGTTGCTGTGAGCTGTGATGCCACAGCACTCTACCCAGGGGGACAGCTTGAGTCTGTCTCAAAAAAAAAAAAAATTGGCAAATTGTATATTATATTTCCTTCCTGGACAGTCACAATACACACTATTAAAAACTCACTCTGACAAGTTTCAAGTGACAATCAATATCAAAAACAAAAATCTGATTAACAGTGTTTAACCCCATGTTTTCCCAAACTAAAATTTCATTCTGGACCCACTCCTACTAACTACTATTAATTGCTAATGAGACTAGTATTCTGCAAAACAATTTGGCAAATGCTGCTTTATGTGAAACTTCTCTGGGAAAAGGAGAGCCTCACAAGCTTCAGCTATTATAAAATGTAAATCACTTTCAAATAAGCACAAATATAGCAGAGATTTTTTAAAAGTTATATTTTAGTTAAGCATTTCATCTCAGAACTTTTATTATACTTTTATATAGCTGCGTCATCTAATATTTACAGAAACAATGTTATGTATAGGGCGGTACCCATAGCTCAGTGGTTAGGGCGCTGGCCACATACACCAAGGCTGGTGGGTTCAAGCCCAGCCCAGGTCAGCTAAACAACAATAATTGCAAAAAAAAAAAAAAGCCAGGCATTGTAGTGGGCACCTGTAGTCTCAGCTGCTAGGGAGGCTGAGGCAAGAGAATTGCTTAAGTCAGGCGTCCTCAAACTACAGCCCATGGGCCACATGCAGCCTGCCTAGGACATTTATCTGGCCTACTAGGTGTTTTTGCCACTGCTGTCTATCCTGCTTAACAGCTGACTCGTCCCAGGGCCCGCAGTCCAGCCCTCCAACGGTCTGAGGGACAGTGAACTAGCCAAACTGGCCCCATTTAAAAAGTTTGAGGACCCCTGGTTAAGTCTAGGAGTTTTAGGTTGCCGTAAGCTGTGACACCACCGCACTCTATGAGGGTGACATAGTGAGACTCTGTCTCAAATAAATAAAAAAAGAAACAATGTATAATGCTCTGAAAACATAAGATGGGGAAAGGAGGAAAGAAGAGAGGTAAAAAAGGCAAACAAGATCCTCAATTCAAATAAATTACAATTTAAAGAGACAAAACTTACATACAAAGGAAAACCTCACAACTCACACACAAAGGCTGAACAGAGCATAAATCCTTACAGCAAATGAACAAACAGAAGCCAAAAGATTATCTTTGTGGGATCATGTTAGTGACCTGAGTTTCTGTCTCCTTGCTAGAGAATCTGAAGTAAATAAACTGGCTGATAATATGTTATCAAAGCAGGAAAAAGTTGTTCACTCAGACTAAGAACTCCCTGAGGCCAGGCATTTAGAAAACTATCCAGCATTCTTAGGCAATAAATAAATATTGAAAAATGGCTCATGGCCCAAATTAAATTAATACATATAATGGACACTGAGGACTTATGAATGCCAATAGGTGGTGAGCATCTTATCACCCTCATTTCTTATCAGTGATGGAACCTTGGACTGGAAAGAACCCTGCATTCTTAATCAGAACACCCACCTTTAAATAGGTAGAGAAAATTAATACCAATTGCAGCCAAAACAGTTTCTTTTTTATTTTTTGAAATAGAGTCTTATTCTGTGACCCTGGGTAGAGTGATGGCACCACAGCTCACAGCAACCTCAAACTCCTGGGTTCAAATGATGCTCTTGCCTCAGCCTCCTAAGTAGCTCGGACTACAGGTAACCACAATGCCCAGCTAGTTTTTTCTATTTTTAGTAGAGATGGGGTCTTGCTCTTGCTCAGACTGGTCTCAAAACTCCTGAGCTCAAGTGATCTACCCACCTGGGCCTCCCAGAATGCTAGGATTATAGGTGTGAGCCACCATGCCCAGCCAAAACATGTTCTTTACATCCCCAAATTTGATTATACATTTTTGGTCCTGTCTTTTCCACTTCTTCGGTTAATATTTTTCCTTTTCCCCAACCACACATTTCATAGACCTTCACAACACAGTTGGGACAATGAAGCTGATGGTGAAGCTTGAGGATTTGTTAATCAATAACCTGACTTATTAAACCTATACTTCACAACCATATAACATTTAGTTCTTAACTACTTATTCATAAGCACAAAGGTAGAAAATTCGAAAATATACTTTTTGATATTATTCATATTACCGTAAGTACAAAATTCCAGGACTGTGGAATGACACCTGGCATCTGACTAACTGGAAGAAAAAAAGTGTTAAAGTACAATCACGTGCCATAAAGTTCTCATAAAAAAACAGACTGCCAGGGCGGTGCCTGTGGCTCAGTGAGTAGGGCGCCGGCCACATATACCAAGGGTGGTGGGTACAAACCCGGCCCCAGCCAAACCGCAATGAAAAATAGCCGAGCGTTGTGGCTGGCGCCTGTGGTCCCAGCTACTCAGGAGGCTGAGGCAGGAGAATGACCTAGGCCTGAGACCTGGAGGTTGCTGTAAGCTGTGATGCCAGAGCACTCTATTGGAGCACAAACAAAAGAGGAATTGCCTGGTTCAGGAGAAAAAAGGCAAGTCAGAAGCCTACACATAGGATCACTGAAAATAAGAGCAAAGGAAACCTGAGAGGTTTTCAATCTGATACAGTAATGGGATGGCGAAGCCCAGAGACATGGCATTCCTCCTCCAGAGTGACAATATGATTAGTCATTGAGTCAGGACCCAGCCCAGATTTTCCGATTCCCAGGCTTCTGCATCTCCCTGTGTAATGCAGGCCCCCCATCTTCTGTACATGACTAACATGAAAATTAAATACTACCTACTGGCCTAACTACAAACCACTAATCAAATTAAAACACTATACAACTAATGCATTTAAAAATAAACTATCTCATGGATTATAATATGTGGTTACTGTTTGGAAAGCTATTAAAATCCTCATTCGGCTCTACTTATACAATTCATTCTAAAAGACAAATCAAAAATGTTCAGCAAGAAACCCAGACCTGGAGGAAAATAAAACTATTTCATGATGGAGACATACCTTGTTCCAGGAAGCACACATTTTGAACTGAGGTGAATCCTGGACAAGCCTTTCACTGTTTTTTTTCTGAGACACAGTTTACAGTTCACAGCAACCTCAAACTCTTGGACTCAAGAGGTTCTCTTGCCTTAGCCTCCTGCGTAGGTGGACTACAAGTGCCTGCCACACAACGCCAAGCTAGTTTTTAGAGATGAGGTCTGACACTTGCTCAGGCTGGTCTTGAACCTGTGAGCTCAGGCAATCCACACCCCTAGGCCTCTCAGAGCCATTGCATCCGGCAAACCCTTCACTTTACTTTGATTTCCCCCATCTATGATGATGCTGGGGACAGTACTATCTTCCTCAGAAGTTTCTCCATTTAATGAACCCAAATGATAATCTGTTCCCACAAGCTATGTGTATTTTTGTTTATTTTCCTTGATTCTTTGTCTATTTAAACTTTTTTTTTTTTTTGAGACAGAGCCTCAAGCTGTCCCCCTGGGTAGAGTGCTATGGCTTCACTGCTCACAGCAACGTCCAACTCCTGGGCTCAAGTGAGTCTCCTGCCTCCGCCTCCCAAGTAGCTGGCACCACAGGCGCCCGCCACAACACCCGACTATTTTTTGGTTGCAGCCATTATTGTTGTTTGGCGGGTCCAGGCTGGATTCAAACCTGCCACCTTAGGTGTATGTGGCTGGCGCCTTAGCTGCTTGAGCCACAGGCGCCGAGCCTATCTAAACTTTTAATGTCATCTAATCCCCCCAAACCTGCCACTGCATCACAAATACATGAATATTATATAAAACGGTTATGTATTTAAACAGTCAAAAGTATTTAATATATATAATGTATATTTTTTTGAGACAGAATCTCACTTTGTCACCCCCCTGTAGAGTGCCATAAAATCACAGCTCACAGCAATCTCAAACTCTTGTGCTCAACTGATTATCCTGCCTTAGCCTCTCGAGTAGCTAACACTACAGGAACCCGCCACAATGCCTGGCTACATTTAAAATACTTTGATATACTACTTGAGTTAGTAAAAATGTTCAAAGAAGATACTGCATAGTATAAAACTTAATTTCATTCAAGCAAATTGGACAAAGAATCTCCAGGCTCTAGATACAGTCCTGTGGCTAATAAAGACATGCAGTCCTAGGCAAGTGACTTCACTTCACAGAAAGCTCCACCTGTTTCAGCTCAAAGTTAACAAAACATTGCTCTAGTTACAGTGGGCCTCAGTGTTCCCACCTGCAGAAAGAACCATTCCACTTAAATTGTTTCTAAAGGTCTAAAGTTTCTTCCACCTGGAACAGTCTATCACCAGCATCACAAAATGTATTATGTCACAGATGTGATAAGTACCAGGCCCTGCTCTAAGCATGGTTAGATGCAGAAACACATTTAAATCTTCCCATGACCTTTTCAATATGGTCTATTACCATCCAAGAAATCCAAGCTAAATACAAATTAAGGAATTTGCTTAGTTATAGAGCTTACATAGAAGGAAGTGGGGTGGGGCTTCAAATCCAGGTGGTCTGTCTGTACTTGTGCTTTAACTATGTACTAGATAATACTGCCTCTCCAAATTCTATAAATCCAAGAGTAGGCCTTAATTATAAACATATAAACAAAAATCTGTTCATGTTATTTCTTCCTTGTGCCTAAATACAGCTAATATATAATCAGTGATGGAGAGAACAGTGACTAACATGTTAACAGTACCTTGTAAAAGAGCAAGCTACAGATTACACAAGGTCATAAAGTAGCAATTTAAGAGCAAGTTAAAAAAGGATGTTTTGTTTCTCTGACAAACAAAAATAATCCAACTGTTGTGATAGCTTAACATTATTTTACTTCCTAGATCTTCAACAATTTATCTGCTGGATAATGACCCCAAGTAATACTTGCTATATACATGTAAAACCATTTGCCACTAAATATTGGTTAACAGAATTTTCTCAGTCTTTGTAACAATGCATGTGAAAACTCATATACATATACAAACACACACACACAAACCTACAACTTAAAATACTACATTCTGAGTCTGAGTACCAAGATCTCAAGTTAGACAAAATCTATTAAGGATCATGCAAATAGGTAAACAATCTATTAGGAATCAAACAAATAGGTAGGTGCTTAGGTGCAGTCAATAAAAATGACCAGGGCAGACTTTACCTCCCTCCTTTGTGGGCCATTTCACACCTGATTGACCTCTTGCAATTCTCCGCATGCCATTCTCCCTTCTTGAGCTGGCTTAACATCACAGCTACTATCAACCACCATTCTGCCCTTTCTATTTCAAGAGCAATAGTGGCACAGTAAGCTCAGAGAAACAGAAATGGCAAAAGGAGAGCTACACACACATACATGTATATACCCACATACACTCCCAAACAAAGCTGATGGCAATAAGCTACTAACCTTATTTCCTCAGCACCAATCTACGTTCTGTTACCTAGTCCAGCAATAACTCTATTCATAATCCTTGGAAGGCCTGGGAAACTGCAACAGAGAGCATTTATACTTTATTCCATGCTGATCTCCTCTACAAATGATGGTGGTGGAAATATTTGCCTCATTTTGCTCCCATCATATTCTTGATTGACAAAAGTAGTACGTGGGTCTAATTAACAGTCACTAAGAACTCTCACAAAGCTCAATTCCTTCTTTGATTAAACTAGGATCCAATACCACTCCAATAAAAGCCAAAAGACAGACTGATGACTAAATCATTGTGCAATTTTAGGGTATTTGGCTTAATCTGCATTCATACACATGTAAAATCTTTATACCTGGATAATTAAAAAACAAAACAAGTCACGACCTAACTCAGAGATTTGAAATCTGGTCATCTTTTCCATCAACCTTTATCACTCAAAGTTTTGTTTGTAAAAACCAAAGTTTTACCACCACAGTTTGCCATTATCTATACTAATCCACCTATCACATTTCCATTTCTGTAACACTTAAGGACATCCACAAAATCAAACTCCTAACCCAAAGGAACTGTGGAAAAAAGAAAACGGATTTTTTTTTGCTTTTGCAGCAGTTTGGCTGGGGCCAGGTTCAAACCTGCCACCCTTGGTACATGGGACTGTCGCCCTACCCACTGAACCACCAGTGCCACCAAGAAAATGGATTTTTAAAACAAGCTTGAATAGAAACATCACCAGAAAGGTAACCAAAAGACACTACCTGAAATAAAATGCTGTCTTACTACTAGATTCTATCTTTTTAGGTGTAAGGGAGAGGTTGGATTTGTGTCTACATTTTTATGGCAGATGGCAAAACTGTGAGTCATCAGCAAAATCCTTGGGGGAAAGGGGACTCTTAGAAAAGAATGGCAGTAGCTACATAAATCTATAATCCCACAAAGGTTGATCAAAAGAAAAACCTTTGGAGAATATTCCAAAGTAGCAAAGATTCTATGTAGTATACACATTTGCAATGTACAAATATTCAAATAAAACCCAATTATAAAACCAAACCCAAACCACATTACTTAAACTGGACTTTCTTAGCTATTTTTTTGAATTAACTTTATAAAAACTAACATAGGCTAACTCAGCATCTCACTTTATATACCACAAAACAAAGACCTTATTAGCACATCTTAGAATGTAAAGTGCAAGGGAAAAAACTGAATATAAGAATCTGCAGTCTAAATTTTTTTTTTTTGCAGGTTTTTTTTTTTTTTTGGCCAGGGCTGGGTTTGAACCTGTCACCTCTGGCATATGGGGCCAGCGCCCTACTCCTTGAGGCCACAGGCACCGCCCAGTCTAAAATGTTAATGAACTAAAGTGAGCTGCCTTGAAATTAAAAACAGCTCCCCCTATGTTATAGTAGCAAATCATTTCATGACAAATTCTACATGTGCTTACATCCAGCCTCAATCTTTGTGATGTCATGATCAATATACAACCTATGAGGACAGCCCTAGTATAGAGACTAGATTTTAGGAGAGAAGTGGGGGCTGGGAAGAGGTGCTGCATCAGTGAGAGATAGTAGTAACCAGCTATGAAAGTAATCTTTTCAGAGTGCCCCTTTAAAAGTCCATGCACTCGTGTATCAGAGATCTGTGTACTCTCTTCCACACTTCATGACAATATGCATCTTGTTAATATTTTTTAAAAAAACTTTATTCAACAAAGAACAGGATCCAAGTTCTATAGAGAAATCAGTAAATACACTTCAAACAAGAAGGCTTTAGAAAAGTTCTGTCCACATACTGGTAGTAGTTATGAAGCATGACTATTGCATTTCATCTGAGGTAAATAATGCAAATTTGTCAGGAAAAAGATAATACATTTGCAAAGACCTTCCTTGCTTGGGTAAAATATTTTTATACGATAATATTTAATGTCAAGAGAAGCTCAATAAAAGATACATGTGTGTATATAAACACACAGTATATTTCAACACCAAAAGAAAATATACAGAAAAAGACTGGGAAGTAAACATGCAAACGTATTAACAGTAACTAAATCTGATAAGATTACAGAAGATAATGTTTTAAAAATTTTCCAGTACTGCGTGCATTTTACAAGGTTTTTACAAAGATCATGTATTACTTCAATAAGCAGAAATTTTTAAAACTGAAAGACGGTGGCATTCACTTGTCATATACGCAAACAATAAAAAAGTAGCATAGCGTCTAAACTGCTTTCACAGATCATATGTTCTAAACTTCAAATATGGCTAGTAATTTATTTGTCAATGATTTAAAAAAACTAACAAGTAAAGCTAAAAACTCACTTCTGGCTTTTCTATAAAGATTTTCATAACTAAAAACTAATAAAGAAAATGTTACCTTTCTATAAAAATGTCTATATCCATCTTTCTTTATCAGAATATTAGTAACAATTTGAGTTTTTTAGTCATCAATTTACATTGACACAAATGCCATCTCAAAGAATTTAGGTTTAGCTCAGTAATTCTAGGCACCTAATAAACAGTGCAAGTTTTGATGTATTTTAGTTGACTGCACCAATATAAATGCCTTATGGGTATTGATAAGCTTATTTCATGTACAATTTTACCTCTTAAGAGCCTAATACACAATGAAGCTTTTTGCAAAAGGTACTTTGCTTGGCCTGGACATGGATTTACCTAAATATCCAGGAAGTTGTCAAAAATTATCTCAAATGCATTGCATTCAAGGTACAGAATGTCTACTTCTGACTAGGCCTCTTCTTTCTTTCACAAGAGCGACTTTAATATTGCCAAGCCTACATTTCCGGGCTCATGAGTCACTGAGAAATGAGCTCTAGGTTTCCCTTAGAATGCCACTCAAACAGCTCTTACAAGGCATTCAGGGATCTGGCCCCCAAATACCTCTTTAACCCTCCACCATGGCCCTAGACAACAAAGTGAATTATCCACAATTCCTAGACTATGCTTTTTTTTTTTTTTTTACCTTCGTCCTCTTGCTGTCCTCTCCACACACCGTCTTTTCTGCAACCCTCCTATCCCGAAACCCATGACGCCTTTAAGACACTGCTCGGCACCGCCTCGCCCAGGAAGCCTTCCAGATTTCTGCTAGGCAGAAAAGATCGATTGATCCGGTCTTCCCAGGTGCCTATCTAGCACTCAGTCGTTCTTTCACAGGACTTATCTCCTCCTTCCTGGTATCATGGTTATTTGTGTACTCGTCTTATCTCCCACACCAGAGCGTAAGCTCCTCGGGGGAGGGGACCGCGGGGCCCAGTTCACCCGTGAATCTCTCCGGCACGGACCCACTAGGGCGCCTGCACGCAGTCAGCGTTCAGGCTAGTTCAACCGAACTCAGGAACGTTTCCGACCGCATAATTCCTAATCAGAAATCAGTTAGGCATTTTCCCGAAATGATGATCATAAAGATGCTACCTGCCACTCGGTAACAGGAAGTTTACCAAGGGCTGGGAGCGAGATGCCTCCGGCCTCTAGTGCAAGAGGATTGACAGTTGGCCCGGCTCGGACCTCCCTGCCCTCCCGACTCTGGCCGGAGAAGCCCCACGCCGCCAGCCCCGCCAGGGAACCACGGAAAGGGTGGGAGGAGAGCCCCAGTCGGCAGGCCTCGGAGCGCACGGCGCCAGCGAAGGCAAGGAAGGAAGCTCAGTGAGGGGCCCGAGTCTGGCGGAGGAGGCCAGCTCGGCCTGCCTGCTCCCGCCGACTCTGCCGCTGAGCTGGCTAGAGTCGCCGCCGCCGCCACCCGAGAAAATGGAGGCAGCCCCGGGGCTGGTGACTGGCTCAGCGGAGCAGGCGGAAGCCAAGCGGGCGTCTGTAAAGCGAGCAGGGCCGGCCCGGGATCACTCACAGGGCTGGGCCGGCCGGCTTCCTCTCCGCGTCGTCGCCGTCCCCGTCCTCGGCCGCTGCCGCCCCGGGCTGCTCGTTCGGTCCCCGCGACGCGGCTCGGGCGCTTGGCCCCTCCGTTGTCTTCTGTCCGCTCCTGCTCCCGGCGACGGGCTCCCGCAGCGGCGGCGGTTGCGCGGGCGGACGGCGGCCCAGGAGCTCCCGCGGCGGCCGCCGAGCTGCTGTGCTTGCTCAGGCTGCGGCTGCTTCTGCGGGGCCCGGCGCCGCTTTCGCCTTCACCCTCCCGGCTCCGGAAGGCTCTGTGTCTCCCAGGCCGCGCCGCTCCCCGATCCCAGCGCCCCGCTCCCGGACCGAGCCCGGCTTTGACGTGCGCACTGCGCAGCCGCCGAAGGCGCGACGTCGGGCGGCGGCTCAACGCCCACTTCGTCCTCGGGCGCCCCCTAGCGGACGGGAGGACTGAAGGCGCCCGGAGTCCGCGCTAGGCCGGCGGGGAGGGGCGGCTGAGAAAAGCAGATTCCATCATCGACTTCCTATTCTTTTATCAGCCACTTACATGTTGGTGCTCAGTCCGTTCTCTGGAGCCAGAGCACTTTCCCGAAGGAATCTCATCCCCGTGTTCAACGACCACTTCCACAAATGTTAACAAGCTTCATTTCTGCGAAAGGCCACCAGCCGACTTAGTGCACACTGCTTCTTTTATACTTGGGAGGAGCAGATCATTCACTTCATTTTAGCATCTCCTGAAAGAGCATAGTGGGTGACAGAATGTTCCAGATTAATAGGAGTCTACCGCTTGGATTTAAATCCCGGCTCCACCATTCAGTATCCAGAGGCATGTCACATCTCTGTTCCTTGTTGTCCTCACAAAATAAAAAAATAAAGTATAATAATACGGTAGTACCTGCCACAGGCTGATGACGATGAACGCAATAATACTTTACAAAGCTCTGACTACAGCGTCTGGCACATAAAAATGCTGTATATGTGTATTTTTCTTTCTTTGTTTTCCTCGTATAATTGACAAGTATATTTGAGCACCCAGGCCCTATTCTAGGCAGTAGGGCAGTGAACTGAACAAACAGTCCCTGTTCCTGAGACAAACAGTCAACAAATAAACCAACCAAATAATACTGAACGACTTTTAAGTGCTGTGGAGAAAAACAACACTGGGTAAGGAGAGAGAGAAAGCCAGGTGTTATTTACAGTGTCCTGCAGGGAGCAGCCCCTGGAGAAAGTGAGGGCCTGTGAGCTTTGTGTATGGAAAGGCAGAGGGAACAGCAGTACCAGGCCCCTGAGGCAGCAGTGTGCTGGATCAGAGCACAAAGAGTGGGAGAGGAGGAGACAGTGGGGCCCTGCAGACTTGACAGTTTTCTCTTGAAATGTGATGAGAGGCAATTTGCAGAGTTTTGAGCAGAGAAGGGTTGTAGCCTGTCATCTGAAAAGGATCCCAGCAGCTGTGGTGTAAAGACCAGACTGCAGGGCCAGAGCTTCAGCAGCAAGATCAGTCAGAAAGCTGTTGAAATAATTCATTCAAGAGAAGTTGGGGGCTCAGCGCCTGTAGCTCAGCTGTGAGGGCGCCAGCCACATAACTGGAGCTGATGGGTTCAAACCCAGCCTGGGCCTGCTGAACAACAATGACAACTACAACAACAACAGATAGCCGCATGTTGTGGCGGGCGCCTGTAGTCCCGGCTACTTGGGAGGCTGAGGCAACAGAATTGCTTGAGCCCAAGAGTTTGAGGTTGCTGTGAGCTGTGCTGCCACAGTACTCTACCCAGGGCAACATAATGAGACTCTGTCTAAAAAAGAAGAAGAAGAGGAGGAGGAGTAGTGAGGCTGGGCGAGGTGGCTCACGCCTATGATCCTAGTACTCTGGGTGGCCCAGGTGGTGGATCACTTGAGCTCACCGGCCTGAGCAAGAGTCAGACCCCTGTCTCTACTAAAAATGAAAAACTGAGGCAAGAGGATCACTTGAGCCCAAAAATTTGAGGTTGTCAGCAATGATGCCATGGCTCTCTAAGGAAGGCAATAAAGTGAGACTTTGTCTCAAAAATAAAAAAAAAATTGGGGGCGGTGCCTGTGGCTCAAAGGAGTAGGGCGCCGGCCCCATATGCCGGAGGTGGAGGGTTCAAACCTAGCCCTGGCCAAAAACTGTTAAAAAAAAAAAAAAAAAAGAGTGGAAGATAACATGTAGTATATTCACAACATAAAATTATTAAATAAATAAATTAAATTTAAAAATTAAAAAGTTCAAAAAACAAGGAACTAGCAAAGGATTCTGAGGTGGAGGAGCCAATGTAGCAGGAAGGGACACAGAGAATCATCTGCTGGAAGACAAGGGACACTTCTGAGGGGGAAGGCTTCCTTCTTGTTGCCAAATGTGGCTGATAGTTAAAGTAAGGATAGGATTAGTGATTGGCCATTGGCCTTTGTAAGAGCTATTTCAGTGCAGAGGTAGATGGGAAAGCCTGATGGGAGTGGTGTCTAGAAAGAATGAGACCTAGAAAAATCTCTAGAAAGAATGGAGCTCTAGAATGAGAGACCATTAGAGCAGACAACATTTTCATTGAAGTTTTCAAGTAGCAGAGAAATGGTATGGTAGCTGGGGAAGAATGTGGGGGTCCAAGCACATTTTTGGTTTCATTTCATTTTATTCTATTTGTAGGATGGGAGCACTTAGAGCAGCTGCTTAAATGCTTACGGGAATGATTCAGGAGTGAGGAAAAAATTGATTGGGGAGAAGTGTTTTCTGGAGAGCTGTCCTTGAGTAAACGGGATGGGAAGGATGCAGAGTATAGTGCAGGGTCTGGCCTTGGATGAAGACAAGGAGATGTATTCACATGGTACCGAGAGGGAAGGTAGAATGTGGGCAGAGAGGCAGGAAGCCTTGGAGATGAAGTACCAGGAGCTCACGGCGGTCCCTTCTGAAGGCTCCTGTTTTCTCAGGAAAACAGGAAGAATTGTCATTCATTTGCTTCAAGAACAGAGCTGAGGAGGTGTTGGAAGATTGAGGGGAAAGTTGAAAGCATAAAGGGCCACCCGCAGGGGTATTCTGTGGTTTTCAGCAGCTCCATTTTGGTGGGAAGCTGTAGGTATAGGAAGATGGGAAATTACATTCTACCAGGGTTATTTTGGCTAGATAATTCCATGGAGCCAATCAGGGAGCTCAGCCATTTTGAGATTTTTAGATTTGTCATAGCTCCGCCAGCTGAATAAAGCTTTTTTTTCCTCTTAAATACGGTATTTGGGTGTTGGTTCTCTCCATTGGGCCTTGTCTTCCAGCATTTCCCGGGGATCTTGTTG
This sequence comes from Galago senegalensis, assembly GCA_963575145.1. Taxonomy (NCBI): domain Eukaryota; kingdom Metazoa; phylum Chordata; class Mammalia; order Primates; family Galagidae; genus Galago; species Galago senegalensis. The sequence continues at coordinate 23,464 of CAUYTI010033979.1, forward strand.
AAATGCAGATATTGGTTCCAGTGGTCTGGAGTAGAGCCCACCAGAATTCTGCATTTCTGACAAGCTAGGGTTAGGGGAGGGTGCTACCTACTCTATAGAGAGAGACATACGCTCTCTCCCTCCCTTTTTTTGTATTTTGGAGACTGTGTTGCTATGTTGCCCAGGGTGGGGTGCAGTGCAGTCATAGCTCACTGTAGCCTTGAACTCTTGAGCTCAAGCAGTCCTCCTGCCTTAGCCTCCTGAGTAGCTGGGACTGTAGGCCACAGTGCCCACCTTATTCTTACCTTTGGCATGATACCAAAACCACAATAAATGCTACACAAAAAAGGAAGACTGGATGAATCTTGCTCATGAATATAGCTATATAAACAGAAGATATAGCCAAAAAATATGAACTATAAGAAAAATATCAGCATATTAGCTGGGTATGGTGGCTCATGCCTGTAATTCTAGCACTCTGAGAGGCCGAGGTAGGTGGATTGCCTGAGCTCACAGGTTGGAGATCAGCCTGAGCAAGTGTGAGACCCTGTCTCTATAAATAGCCGGGGACCTGTGAGCCCAGCTACTTGGAGGCTAAGGCAAGAGAATCGCTTAAGCCCAGGAATTGGAGGTTGCTGTGAGCTGTGACACCAGGGCCCTCTACCAAGGCCCAGTGAGACTGTCTCAAAAAAAAAAAAAAAATCAGCATGGTAACAGTAAAGTTGATACCAACCAGGCGCAATTTATCTCCAGTGTCTGGAAAGCTATAAGAAAACCCAGCCAATCTCACTGAGGGATATTGGGTCTTGTGGGGCTCCTAGGCTCAGAGAGAAGTCACCTAACAAACAGGTCTCGCAGTCCTGGACTGCAGCTGGGGTGGTGCAGGTTTGCTTCTGTCACCCCATTCCTCCCTGCTTACTATGGTAAGGTGGAAGGGAGGTGCCTAGCCCTCACAAGTGAGACCCATGAGGGACTGCAAGCTTTATTTCATTTTGAAAATTTATTCATTAAGAACTTTACCCACACAACTCTTTGTGTTTGTTTGTTTTTAATGAGAGTTCTTTTTAACTATATTCCCAAAGAGAAGGTTTTACTGTGTAGACATTCTGCAAAAACCCGTCCAGGCCCAATGTCCCACAGAATAAAAGAATGTGTAGGGGTGGATTATCCCATATGCAGGGCCTCAGATTCTTTGCTTTAAGGGTCAAAGTAGGATTCCAGATTGATCTTTTAACTGGGATAAACCTACCAGAGCTGACAATTGTAACAGAAAGGCAATAGAAATTTCTGGAGCAGGGGTTTGTAACACATTTTGAAACCAAACTGGTAGGAACCACATCATCTGACCACTTGAATTTATACTGGGAGATACCTTTTAAACCCTTCTTTTGAGATCTCTGGAAAGCCCTTTCTATTAAAATATTTCTTTGTAGGCACTACCACTTTCTGGAGAATTCCCCCACCTCTTCATCTTGAAACCCTCTCAAAACAGAGGCCCTTCATCCCCCCATACTGTGCCCACAGATCTCAGGTCCATAGGCAGGTTCATCATTCTCCATAAATCAGTGGTGGTCCTCTGAAAGTCTCCCATCACTCTCACCCTTTGAGGCTAGGCCACAAGATCAAGGCACCTCTCTGCCTTAATCAGACCATCTATGAAAGGACTTTGGAGCCTGACTCATGGCTTCTATCCCCACCCAACGCTGACTTCCCCTGAGCTATATGAGTGCCACTCATCTGCTCTATTGGATCACAGTTCCCTTGTATTCTTTGCACCAATGACCTTCACTTCCACCCTCCTTCAACAGTCACTGGTGTGGCCCCTCCCTGGACACTGCTATCACCAGAACTACTTACTTGGCTTGAACTCTAAGGATCTCCTGCTCCTCCCATCAACCCACCCTCCCTACACCCTCAGACTCACCAAACCTGTTCTGCAGTTCATTGAAACTTTGTTTATTCAACAAATGTTAATTGAGAGCAAATAATTACTGAGTACAAACAGTGGGAATGAGACCTTGAACAATACATGGTCCCTGCTTTCAGTGAGCTTGTAGTTCAGGAAAGATAGCACAAACAGGCAGTTCCTGAAAAGTGAGGCTGAAGCTTGAATAAGATGTAGTCAGTTGAAGATGTGGGTAAATGTTGAAGGAAAATCATGCAAATAGCACCCAAAGCATGGTGAATTTGCATGTGAGTAGCTCATTCTAAAGAGCTTAGACTTTGAGAGGGGAACTGGCAGCAGATAAGGTGGGAGAAGGTCCAATCTTGAAGAGCCGCATCATCCATGTTAAGGAGACTGAGTTCCAACATGAGGGCAGTGGCAGTGGGTTGGGTAGGTAGGTGAGCACTGAAACTTTGAGTTATGGAGTGATACTCTCAACTGTGTACTTTGGACTCTCATCTCCGTGTGTGCTATGGATGAGAAGGTCAGATTAGAGACAGTGAAACCAGTAGGAGGCTTTTCTCATTCTTGCTGGGAAGGGGGAATGGAGGCTTGAGCTATGGTTGTACATTGGACGTAGGAAGAAGTGAATCAGTTTTGAAAAAAATATATTTGAAAGGATGTAGCCAGTAAGGGACAATGAAGCATCTAGAATGAAAACCAGGCTTTTGACATGGGCTGCTGGTTGGTTGGTGGGACTATTCATATAGATGGACACGATCTAGGGGCAAGGGGAAAGTGAGAGGAAAACTAGCAGGGCATTGGGTCCCAGAGGAAAATTTCAAGTGAAAGAATAATCAGCCCAATACAGCAGCAGGGTTACCTGAGGATGCGGCAACAGGAGGCCTTTGTGACAGAGAGAGCAATATCTGTAGAGGGATGGGTGAAGAGCAGCCAGAGGGCAGAGGGGGCAGCTAGTCTAAGGTGTGAAAGGTCGGTATAAAAATGGAAATAATGGGGGTGGGTAGCACTTGCAAGGCTGGAAAGTAGCTGGGGGTGGTGCTAGTCAGAGACCTTCCTACCTATATATCTTCCTGTTTAAAGCTGAAGGGCAGGAACTATTAAAGAAGTTGGAGATACAGGAAGGAAAAGGGATCACAGAGCCCTAGAAGTGCTTAAGGAGGGAGGAGGGGCCATAGAAGCACAAAGGAAGAAGGGTCCCTCTTTCTTTGTAATAGCTGAGACAGAAGTGAACAGAGGTCCTAGGAGACAGTGGCTGAGTGAAACAGGAGAACTTTCTGGGAGTTGAAGTTCAGGATGTGTTTTGCTAAGGGAACAAAGAGAGTAGTTTTGTCCTAAGGTAAAATGACTAGTTGTTCTAGAATGAGGAGGAAGGTAGAGGCACAACCTGAATGGATATAGAAAATCACAGAAGGTTCTAGAAAAGGGAGTTTTGTCATAGTCAAATCTGGCTAAGGCTTGATGGATTTATTTACATGATTTTTAGAAAGAGCTTTAGTATATCAAATATACAATGCAAAGCTTGAGTTTGGTTTTCTCTCTGTTAAAGTGAGAAAGTTTTTGGTCTGTCCTTTAAATGAACAGATTGTGGTAGACTGAACAGTGCCCCTCCTTCATCCTCAGATGTCCACATCCTCATGTCTGGGACCTGTGAATATATTACCTTACACAGTGAAGATGTGAGTAAGCTGAAAATCTTAAAAGTGAGATTGTCCTGGATCAACTGATAGACTCAGTTTAATCATAAAGGCACTTATAAGAGGGAGGCAGGAGAGTAGGAATGAGAAAAAAGGTGATATGAGGACAGAAGAGAGGGAAAGAGACTGGAGACGCTTTGTGGCTGGTTTTGAGAAGGAGCAGGGACCATGAACCTTTGGAAGCTAAAAAGGCAGATGAGCTACTATAAGGGGGAGGAGGAGTAAGGGAATGAGCAAGTGGGGAAAGGGGGGAGGAAGAGGGGAAGGGAGGCACAGTGTATGGCACACCTCCTATTATAAGAGGGACTTTATCTATTAAATGTAATCTGTGTAACCTAATTCTTTGTGTAACCTCAATGAATCCCAATTAAAAACAAATTAAAAAACAAGCTAAAAAGGCAAGGAGATGGATTATCTCCTAAAGCCTCTAGATTTTAGAATCTAGAAAGAGCTAGTTTTGCTGATATGTTAACTTTAGCCCAGAGAAACTGATTTTGGACTTCTGATCTCCAGAACTATAAGATAATAAATATATATGTTATTGTAACCCCTTAAATCAGTGGTTCTCAACTTATAGGTCATGATCCCTTTGGGGATCAAAAGACCCTTTCCCCTTTCACAGAGGTTGTCTAAGACCATTGGAAAACACATATTTCCTATGGTCTTAGGAACGATGACACCACTCCTCATGTATGGGGGTCACCACAACAGAGGAACTGTATTAAAGGGTCAGTAGGCAGATGGAGATCCACTGCCTTAAATGTACTTGTTGGAGCAGCAAGAGAAAATGAATACAAGTCTGAGAGAGGGTATTCTTCACCTTCAGTGTAGTTTGCCTAGGGAGCAATGATACTCTGTTTTACCAGAATAATATTCTCTGGTTTATGATGTCTTTTTTTTTTTTTTTGAGATAATAGTTTTGCTCTGTTACCTGTCTAAGTGCAGTGGTGTTATCATAGCTCACTACAACCTCAAACTCCTGGGCTCAAGTAATCATCCTGCCTCAGCCTCCTGAGTAGCTGGGGTTACAGGTACCTACCACCGTGCCCCGCTACTTTTTTTTATTTTTAGTGGAGAAAGGGTCTTTCTCATGCTCAAGCTGGTCTTGAATTCCTGGCTTCATGTGATCCTCCTGCCTTGGACTTGCAGAGTGCTAGGATTACAGGCGTGAGCCTTTGTACCCCATCTGATGTCCTTGATTATTTAAGAGAATGAGTTTTCTCACTTAGGCAGATATAGATGAGCTGAGTCAGGGCAGGCTTGGATGAGGGCGGAAGAGAGCAGGGATCTCTATGGTAACCATAGAATTGTGATTGTTCCAAGCATTATAAGAGTTTGTCACTTGACTGTAAATACTTTGCCAAGTCAACCCCAAATATTTTGAATATTTTGGAGGGGGGCTGCTGGCCCACAGGCCATAAGGACAAAGCCTGGGAAATAACTGCAGGTCAAGACACCAGTCAAGCATGACTTCATCCCAGCTCAGGAACATCATACCTGAGCTGTCAGAACACACATGGATGACTCAGGCCTTGGAGTATCATCAGATTCCTGACTGGTCCAAGCATGTCCATAAGGCTTTCTTTGCTGACCCACATGCCCACACTGGTGCTGTTTGCCCCTAGGAAGTTGACCTTTATTAATGAATGGCTCCTCTGAGTTGGCTCCACAGGTTCAAAATGATCAGAAGTGAGCGATCATGGTCTCTTGTTGTGATGGCCCTAATTAGGGCCATCAAGACAAGGTCTAGGCCCTACTGAGAAAATATAGGGGCAGAGGTTTAGTGACTAAAAGGATTCACAGGGGGATTGAATAACTATGCAACACAGGCAGATCCTTACAAAGGACTTCTGTTGTTCTGGTGGCCCCTAATCTGACTCTGGGAAGTCCTATTTTAGCTGCAGTTCCCAGTGTTCCTTTACAAAGATGTTGTGATCAACTACAAGCAAATTCTTCAGGGTGGTGCCTGTGGCTTAGTGAGTAGGGTGTCAGCCCCATATACTGAGAGTGGTGAGTTCAAACCCAGCCCCAGCCAAACTGCAACAACAAAAAATAAGTAAATAAATAAAGTTAAAAAAAAAAGCATTAATTAAAAAAAAAAAAAAGCAAATTCCTCATGGTAGGTTTCTTACAGGTTGTTCTGGAAGACCTGAACCTCAACTAGCTGATGCTTCTGGTATTATCTGGATAGAGGACACCTACCTTGCAAGAAGTTAGATGAAGCTCCATGTCCAAGTATCTAAGTGAGGGTGAAACCAAGGCCTTCTAGTTGGGTGGGGCTAAGAGCAGTGGAGTGTCCATCAGGGGTTAGTGGTGGGTATGCTTTTGGCAGCAGTGGGGTACCCCACAAACAGGGACTCATCTGTGTTGTCTGTTCATATTGGTGTGGCCCAGAGTTCAGAAGTCTCCCTGACATCCTGTAATCTGTTGTGACAAAGATCGTAGTTACCTGCCCCTCCACAGATAGCCAGACCCTTTCTGCCCTGGTCTTAGGGCAGAGGGTTGGGTTTTGATTCCTGGACATCATTCTTTGAGGTTGAAAGAAGATATTAAACAGAGCAATGTGCCATGGTTGCCAAGGGTGGAAGTATATGTGTGTGTGAGACTGAGCAGGATGGGTAGACGTGTAAGGGAGATACAGTGAGAGGTGGTCCAGACAATTTACATAGAAAGCCCTTTGGCCATCCCAGACAGGGCCTACTGGGCTGGTAAGGAAGTCAAGAAGAGGTAGAACTCTGTTAACCTGGCATCTTCTGTCCAGTTGTTTCCCTACAAATAAATAAATAAATAAGTGAGTAGAGTCTTCCAGGTGGGACAAGCTCCACTGAAGGGTGACCCCTGCCAGCAGGAGCACTGGCTTTCCTTCTAGAAACAGCAATATCCAGGGGTCTCAGCCAGGCAGGGCATGGGAGGAAGACACCACCAGGCCTATACACTCAAGCAGCAACTGTGGCTGGAATCCAGCCTTCTCAAGCTTCTGCCTCAGTGAGAGAGAGAGCCTGGGGAAGCTGCCAGCCAGTGTGGTTTTCGTTTCATTGCTTCCAGGAGGGATTGTTCAGACTCTCCTGGAATGGTGTGGAAGGTGGGCTCTTTCTAGTCCAGGCATGGTCTGGGTGACACATGCCCAGACTAGTGCGGCTAGGACTGATGGACTTGGCAGCTGGCCTCCACCTGCCAGTAGGGCCCCCAAGAAGGATTTGCAATATCTTCAGCTGTTTTAGGACCGATGCAGAAGAAATTTTGTTGCTGAAGTGTCTGAGGAACAGTATATAACAGCACATAAGGTGCATAAAGTGTGGCAGAGATGGCTCAGATCAAATCGATCCAACTGAAACTTGATTTCTTCCAGGCTGAGGATTGACTGAAAATCCCAGCATGTCTGGCCATTCTAATTCCACATCCACAGCACATTCTACTGGCCAGCCACAGGATCATTAAAATAAATTTCCAGCAGTTTCTTGTACGAACCCAAGGATAGGGGCTGACCATGTAATAACAAGTTACAGATTAAAAAAAGATTTAAAAAAATACTTTCACAATGTATAGAGTACCAACAATGTAACATATTAAATGTGTCTGATTTGAGTTGATCACTGAAATTCAGTGGCTCAAGCCTCTTTTATTATACCACAAACCACCCCAGATCACAAGTCGAGGTTATTGGTGGATGAGATACATCAAAAAACCAGAAAGTCGGGCAGCGCCTGTGGCTCAGTGGGGAGGGCCCCAGCCGCATATACCGTTGGTGGCTCTGGCCAAACTGCAACAAAAAATAGCTGGGCCTTTTGGCAGCGCCTATAGTCCCGCTACTTGGGAGGCTGAGGCAAGAGAATTGCCTAAGCCCAGGAGTTGAAGGTTGCTGTGAACTGTGATGCCACAGGCACTCTACCAAGGGCGATAAAGTGAGATTCTGTCTCTACAAAAAAAACAAAACAAAACAAAAAACCCAGAAAGTCCCGGTGATCATAGCATGCCCCTGGTTAAAATTATGAAGCAAATTACACTAACACCACGGAATGTTTTTAATTAAATTATACTAAGCACAATTTCTTTTCTTTGTAAAAAAATTTTATTTACCTTTTTTTTTTTTTTTTTAAAGCTAGTGAAGTGAAGCTGTGGGAGTGGAGAAGGAACAAAGGAATCTGTAACTGGTTGTGATCGATTAGTTACAAACACCATTGCATTCTGACCAGCCTAAGACAGGACACTTTCTAACAGTATTTCAAAGTCAGTTCTATCACAGACTACTTTAACAAAAATTATCTAAAGACTTCTTGATTAAAGGACAAATTATGCCATAGAAAATATTTATGGGCTCAGCACCTATAGCTCAACCGGCTAAGGCACCAGCTAAGGTGGCGGGTTCGAATCCCCAGCCTGGACCCGCCAAACAACAATGACAGCTGCAACCAAAAATGGCCGGGCGTTGTGGCAGGCGCCTGTGGTCCCAGCTACTTGGGAGGCTGAGGCAGGAGACTCGCTTGAGCCCAGGAGTTGGAGGTTGCTGTGAGCTGTAATGCCATGGCACTCTACCCAGGGAGACAGCTTGAAGCTCTGTCTCAAAAAAAAAAAAAAAAATCCCTTTCTTCCTTGGCAATCCTCTTGTCTCAATAATTGAATCTTTGTGCCAGGAGGGATTGGACCTAGACCAAACCCCCTTGCTGTTTTGACATCACCACCATAAAGCTTGCCCGGAATCTTCTGCCTGTACCTACAAAAACTAAACAAGAGCAACTACTTGCCTTCTGGGGTTCAGCAAACTAAGATAGTCCACCCTGACATAAAGCACAGACTTTCTGCATACTATGCCACACAAATATAAAGCATTGATAATACTGATCACAACTTTATAACTATGATCACTAATATTCCTAAATTTTCTCTTTGAATTAACCCATTCAATCCATTCAACAGTTCTAAGAGACACACAAGGATTATCATCCTCACTAAAAATGAGGAAACTGTGGCTCAGAGATACAGAATGATTTGCACGAGCACATGGAAAAGTGATTGCTTAAGTGCAGCTCTTGTGGGCTCAAGTGATCATCCTGCTTCAGCCTCCCAAGTCCTATAGCTAGGACTATAGGACATACCACCGTGCCAGCTAATATTTTTAAAATTTTTCGTACAGGCAGTAAAAGAGGATCCTCAGAAAAAAATGAGGTCTAAGAGAACAGAGGTCTTCTCAAGGAGACCCCAAGGATATACCTACGAGGTCCTCCCCGCAGTGACTCAGCTCTTAAGAATTTGTAAAAAACGTAACTTCCTGGGACCTGGAAACTGTAGCTTGCTTCCGACTCTGTGAAAGCCTGGGATTCTGTAAAGCCAAAACCAGCTTCTCCACCTTGATTCAAAATGATCAAGGGGAAAGGTACCCCTGGGCTAGAACTTCTTGACTAGGGATCAAAGGAGAAGACAGAGCCAGTTGAGGAGTGCAGCCATTTTGAATTCTGCTTTGCCTTGCTCCACCTGCTGAAATAAAGCCCTTCCTCTTATAAACGTGGTGTTGGAGTGCTCTTTCTCTCCACTGGGCCTCATCTTCCTGCAATAGCAGTGTCTTGCTATGTTGTCCAGTCTAGTCTCAAACTCCTAGCCTCAAGGGATCCTCCTGCCTCCGCCTCCCAAAGTCCTGTGATTACAGACATAAGCCACCACACCTAGCTATGGTAAAATTTTACAAATAAATTTTAACAAATTAGCACATTTTTTCCATGTTGACACTTCTCTCCTTCTCTTAAAAACTGATTTTTCAAAAAAAAAGAAACAAGACTGTTCACTCATCAGTAACTTTCTTCATCAGGAGCTTTTGGCATTTTAAATAAGCATGTGATGTTTTAGAGTTCATTGTTAGGAATAAAAAACAAACAAACAAACATACTACTTGGCTTGGTAGTTCAACAAATAGGCTTCTAATGTGCTAGAAGCCTCACATAAAATTTTAATTAACTACAAACTGAATTCATTACATAATGACAAAATATGATTTGTTTCTCTTTGACAAGTTTCTGTTTTTAATTTTTAATTGTGGTTAAGAATCACACAACATAAAACATACCATCTTAACCTTTTTTTTTTTTTTTTTTTTTTTGCAGTTTTTTCCCAGGGCCTGTTTGAACCCTCCACCTCCAGTATATGAGGCTGGTGCCCTACTCCTCTGAGCCACAGGCACCACCTGCCATCTTAACCATTTTTAAGTACACAATTTGATAGTATGAAGTGTATTCATATTGACAAGCAGCAGATCTCCAGAACCTTTGAATCTTATAAAACTGAAACTCCTGGGCCAGGTGCAGTTGCTGACACCTGTAATCTTAGCATTCTAGGAGGCTGAGGTAGGAGAATCACTGTGACCAGCCTAAGCAAGAACCAAACCTTGTATCTACTTAAAAAAAAAAAAAAAAAATTAGCCAGGTATTGTGGCTGGTGCTATAAGTCCCAGCTACTCAGGAGGCCAAGGCAGGAGGATAGCTTGAACCTAGGAGTTTGAGGTTGCTGGGAGCTAGCCCAGTGCCATAGCACTCTAGCCTGGGACAATAGAGACTCGGTCACAAATAAATAAATAAACTGAAGCTCCCTATCCACTAAACAGCACCTTCCTGGTCCTCCACTCCCTTTCCCCAGGGCAACCACGGTTCTACTCTGTTTCTGTGAATCTGGCTATTCTAGATACCTCATGTAAGTGGGACCAGGCAGTGTTTCCATAATGACAAAATTTGATTTTTTTAAATATGTGAAATGTGGCTTTGGCATCAATTTTTCAATGGCATTCTGAGGAACACAAACAAACAACAACAACAAAAAAAAAAAATTCAGAAGCCAAAAAGTAAATTATATAAAACCCCAGATTATCACATCCTAAAAATTTTCTAAGGGTTACTTAATCTCTCTATGCCTTAATTTCTTCATCTATAAAATGGGAATATTAATAGTATATTGCTCTAGTACAGAGCATTGTGAAGAGAATTCCTAAAGTATTTGGAACCGGCAGGCAAGTAGCAGCCAATAAATATTAAATATCATTATTTTTCCATGTAGTGTATGGGTACAGAGACGATGCCATGATTAAAACACCGTGGCTCACAGTCTAAGAATTTATATGTTCTGCACAAAATTCAGGACATGGCAGAAACTTGCCTGTTATTAATGAGTTATTGCTTAACAAAGCACAGTTCAACAGATAAACAGAATCAAGAAAATAAAACATATTAAAAAAATCACACCCAACGGAAAACTAAATGCGTGTTTATAGCCAACACAATCCGTATTTCCAGCCTGTAATGTCGCCAAGATTTGCCTGTAATATTCTTTTGTAAATATAATTAAAAGCAGGAGATTCATCTTCACTGTGGGCCAGAATTTAACAAATCTTACATCTGTTTTTGAATAGCCACCCGGGCACTTTTAACACTGTTACTGTATTTGCCTGCTCTCGAGACATATCGGGGATGTAAAATGATTGTAATAGCAATAAGAGTGGCCTTTCTCTCCTTAATGAAATTCTAAAAAGCTACAGGCTCCTGTAATGCAAACAAGCATTTCTGCCTTGACAGATTGATCACACAAAGGCAGCCAACCGTGGCCGAGCCCGGGGTTGTGGCCAGCAATGCTGCCACCTGCAGGAAGAAAATGGAATCGCCTTCCTCTAAGGGAGAGAATTTTTTTTAAAAATCGATGCCTTGACAAATCGGTGCTGCTCTGTTTAGGTCAATTGTGTATTCTATTATCCTAGCAGCTCAGCACATTATTGAAGGCGTTGTCCTTTTACCTAGCTGAGCTCACCTGGTTGTTTTGCCAACTTACCCCTTTATTTACATTGCTTCATTATACAGCAACTTGGCTTTCCGTTTTCATTTCATTTATTTAAGGTGAATCACTCACTGTCGGAACACTATTTGCAGCGTCAGCCAGATTTTTTAATGATGAACCCCAGGGCCTCGTTTCTCAGGGCCGCCTGTGCTCAAGGACACAAAATAGTAAGCGCAAAGCCAATTCCTTTTTCTTGGGGGAACGTGACCGTGAACGTGCCATGTATCTCCTCTCAAGTTTTACACGTATGTACGTACCCAGGCATGCCGACTGGGAGACTAATTTTTTAAAGAAATGGAGCAAATTTGGGGAAATTCATGACAGAAGTAAAGTTGGTCTTTGTTTCACCTCTTGAAGATGTACTTTCTTTTTTGTCCTGTTTCCCATCCGCAAAACCTTTAGATGAGCCTTGGGTGTCCAGGTTATCCTTGTGAGATACTCAATGACCTGCGAAACCAGGGACTTCCCAGAAATCAGGACTGTCCTGATTTTTCCTCAACCACCACCCACTATCACCCCTAAAAAAAAACTCACTGTTCTAATTTTCAACTCTTCAATGATCTGCTTGCTTCTGACAAGTCCCAAACTGAGAGACAGGTTACCGTGGCTAATTATTTAATAACATACTAACTCCCTTCAATTGTTCCCACATGGATAAAGGACTCTCTGTCAGCCCATCACTAAATTAAAAGTAGGAGTAAGTGACAGGATTGTAGGCACCGTGGGTATTGACAGAGCCAGTTAGGAGGAATATATAGATGGGTCTCGCAAGGAAAACTCCTAGTGACAGCCTTTAAATCGTATTATATAGACAGCAGGCAGATGCTTTTCTTATATCTGGGATTCCTCACACACACACACACACACACACACACACACCCTTCTACAAATGCAACCCTGCCCCCACAGACAGAAAACATCGCTGTCCCGTACACACACATCCTCAATGTCTCTAGACGCCATTCCCACACCAGAAGAGGGAAAGCAGTGTCATACCCAGAGTCCACATGTTCTTAGCACAACTTCATAGCTACCTACACCCACACACTGGCTCAGCTAGCCAAGTAGGCAGACTTCAGGGGAGAGATAAATCATTCTTGGCATGTGAAACATCAGGTGAGTGCCTTCATCATCTTGGGTTAATGTTCCATGACTTTTTCTCCAAGGTCCCACGTTGAAAAGCAGGAGATTGTTCCTTTATGTCAACAAGGCCCCACTTAAAAGACTTATCCTATCCAGTTGGAGCAACTCCTGCAGGAAAAGAAATCCAAATCTTAATAGGAAAACTGTGGAAAGGACCCTTTGCCGCATGATTTTTTCCTCGCAGCTCTGGAGGGCAGAGGGCCACACATGGTACCACTTAGCAAAATCACACTGTGGGAGGTAATGTGAGAGGTTGCGCTCCTAAGCTGAGATTGATGTCACTGATATATTAGCACTAGTATTCTCCCATGACGACTAACCGTTGGTTCACCAACTTGGTATAGACAGGAACAAGATTCATAAAAGCTTGGCTATGTGGTGAAAATAAAATTGTGCACCCTAAGCTTCGACCATGGAGTCCAGAAGAAAGATTCACTCTGTGTCCAGACAATGACAGTATTATCAACAACAACAAAAAAAAAGTAAAACCCCAGGTGTGTATCTGGGCATTAATCTGTAATATTTACTTGCTATTACATTCTTTTGGGTGTTGCTGTTAGGTGTGATGTGAGCAGGAGAAGCCATTTCTCCCCATACATAGCATTTATTATGCTCCTGCGTTCCGTGTGGGAAATATATACACAGAAAGGGAAGGAATCCCTTATTTCAAAGCAGTGCAACTTGGCTCAGTGCCTGTAGCTCAGTGGCTAGGGCACCAGCCACATACACTGGAGCTGGCAGGTTCAAATCCAGCACAGGCCTGCCAAACGACAATGACAACTACAACCAAAAACAAAAAAAAAAGCCAGGCGTTGTGACAGCTGCAACCAAAAATTAGGTGGGTACTGTGGCAGGCTCTTGTAGTCCCAGCTACTTGGGAGGCTGAGGCAAGAGAATGGCTTAAGCCCAAGAGTTTGAGGTTGCTGTGAGCTGTGATGGCACAGCACTCTACAGAGGGAGACAAAGTGAGACCCTGTCTCAAAAAAAAGAAAAAAAAAATAGGCAGTGCAACTTGGTGTGGTAACCCATTTCCCCAGTTCCCATCAAGCTGAGATGTAAAATTCCAGAATCATAGGTCACAATTGTAAATGGCTGGACCATAAGACCACCAGAGAAATCTCAGCCTACTGATAACATTTCTCCTTCAAGGGTGCCTCATCTTTCTAAATTCAGCCTTGACTAGAAAATGTAACTGAACCCAAAGGCTACAAAACCTAATTAGCAGTTGAATGAGAACCCCTGAAAAGAACTGGAGGAATGGAAGCTTGGAGAAGACAAAGGTTTGACCAGACAGCCCATCTTGTTAGAGCTGAGAGCTTAGTGAACATTTATGTCCACCTTGCCATAAAATGTGCATTAAGTGCAAACAAATTCTTAACTTGTCCACATAAAGTTCTTTCTGTCCAAGAATGTTCACTAAGAATGGCAAAGAGCTTTCCTGTAATATTGAAAGATTTGTTTCCACAGCCCCAAGGATTGTTGATTTGTAATCCTGGTGCTAAGGATGTTTGTTCTAAGAAACTAGATTTCTTAAAATGTTTCCGTGGTAAGCTATTAATTCACAACGTTATAAACTATTCTTGTCCCAGAAAACTAATTTTTACCACCTACCTTGCAATGGTTAATTCAATTTCTATAACCTTTCCGACTTGGTAACTTTATTCCTATGTAAGTAAATTGGCATTTCTTGTTAATTAAAAATCATCAGTTCTTTGCTGAGGCTTTTTCCCCTATGGTCTTTTTAAAAACAAATCTTTTGTATTCTAAAAGTTTTATCTTTTAGATAAAATTTAGGCTTGGTGCCCATAGTTCAGTACTTAGGGTGCCAGCCACATACACCGGGCTGGCAGGTTTGCACCTGGCCCAGGCCTGTTAAACAACAGTGACAACTACAACAAAAAAAAAATAGCCAGGAGTTGTGGTGGGCACCCCAGCTACTTGGGAAGCCGAGGCAAGAGTTCGAGGTTGCTGTGAGCTGTGATACCACAGCACTCTACCAAGGGCGACATAGTGAGACTCTGTCTCAAAAAATAAATAAATAGAACAGAATTTAAGTTGCCTTTAAATTTTTATTTTTATCACTTTTTATTTTTATCATGGCCAATTTTAATGCAAATTGAAGAAAAGGTGTCACTCATCTGCTCATCTCAGGCAAGTCAAGAAGTGGAGCTGGGCTGAAAACTGCGGCTCACACCTGCAACCTCAGCACTCTGGGAGGCCGAGGTGGGAGGACCTTCTGGGACCAGGAGTCCAAGCTTGAAGAACTCTGTGATCCAGCCACTGCTCTCCAGCCTGAAAGACAGAGAGAGACCCTGTCTCTCTTTAAAAAAGAAAAAAAAAAAAAAAGAAGAAGAAGAAGAAGAAAAAGAAAAAGCCTGGCACGGTGGCTCACACCTATAATCCTAGCACTATGGAAGGCCGAGGCAGGTGGATTGCCTGTGCTCAGGAGTTCGAGACCAGCCTGAGAAAGAGCAAGACCCTCTCTCTACCAACAATATGAAAAAAAAAAAAACTAGCCTTGCATTAGAGTCGGTCCCTATAGTCTTAGCTACTTGGGAGGCTGAGGCAAGAGGATCCCACAAGCACAGGAGTTTGAGGTTGCTGTGAGCTATGACACCACAGCACCCTACCCAGGGGAACAGAGTGAGAAAAAAGTTATATATGACCCTTGAACAACACAGGTTAGAGTTGCACGGGTCGACTTAAACATGAATTTAAGACCAAGCCCTTCTCTTTCTTCTCTTCCTCAGCCTACTCAGCGTGAAGATGACAAGGATGAAGACTCTGGTGACCCACCTGTACTTCATAAACAGTAAATATATTTTCTTTTCCCTGTGGTTTCCCTAAGAGCATTTTCTTTTCTCTAGCTTACTTTATTGTAAGAATACGGTATGTGCTACCAATGGTACACAGAATATGTGCCAACAGACGGTTGATGTTCTTATTAAGGCTTCCAGTCCACACAAGGCTACTCATAGTTCAGGGAAATTCAACAACTGCAGGGGGCTGGTGCCCCAACCCTGGTGTTGCTCCAGGGTCCACTGTACTCACTGAACACAGAACATACACTTAAAAAAATGTAAATGTTAGACAATTTTAGACTCCACCTAGCAGGAGTTAACCCATCATACTCTACATTTCAGAGCAGACTGTGTTAATTACCTAGTAAGGCCTCTTTCTTAGTTTGCTGTATATCCCACTCTTCTCTTCATCCCCTGCTCCCCTCGCCTTCTCACCCCCCACACAGCAAACGTTCTAAAGTGGCTAACAGGCTTGGCGCCCGTAGCTCCGTGGTTAGGGCACCAGCCACATTACACCGGGGCTGCAGGTTCAAACCCAGCCTGGACCTGCCAAACAACAATGACAACTACAACCAAAAAATAGCCAGGCCTGGTGGTGGGCGCCTGTAGTCCCAGCTACTTGGGAGGCTGGGACAAGAGAATCACTTAAGCCCAAGAGTTGGAGTTGCTATGAGCTGTGACTTCACAGCACTCTACTGAGGACGACATAGTGACACTCTCTTAAAGAAAAAAAAAAGAAGAAGAAGAACATTGGTGAAATGCTTCAGAACATTGGTCTGAGCAAGGATTTTTGGGGTAAGACCTCAAAGCACAAGCAACCAAAGTAAAAATTACATCCCATTAAAATTTTCTGCACAACAAAGAAAACAACAACCTATGGAACGGGGAAAATGCCCACAAACTGTCCACCCTGCACAGGATTAATAACCAGAAGGTGTAAGAAACAGACAACTCAGTAGGAAAAACAAAACCCTGTTTTACATCATATAGGGGTTTAGCAATAATTGCAAAAAGAGAAAGAAATTTTTTTTTAAATCCTGTTTTGAAAGGGTCAATGATCTGAATAGACATTTCTCAAAAGAAGCCATAGGAATGGCCGACAAGTACATGAGAAAATGTTCAACGTTACCAGTCAGCAGGAAACACAAACTGAAACCACAGTGAGGTATCTCCTCACCTCAGTTACAACATCCGTTATCAAAAAGACGAAAAATAAAAAATGCTGGTAAGGATGTAAAGAAAGGGGAATGCTAGTTCACTGCTGGAGGAAGTGTAAATTAGCAGAGCTCTGATGGAAGAAGAGCCTGAGTTTCCTCAAAAAACGAAAAATAGATCTTCCATATGATCCAGCAGTCCCAGTACTAAGTATGTAACCAAAAGAAAGAAAATCAGCAGGCGGGAGAGATAACTGCACCCCCATATGTATTGCGGCACTGTTCACAATAGCCAACATATGGAATTAACCTGTGTCCATCAATCGATGAATGGATAAAGAAAATGTGGCATACCCATGCAACAGCGTACTACTCAGCCATACAAAAAGAATAGAATCGGCTCGGCGCCTATGGCTCAACCGGCTAAGGCGCCAGCCACGTACACCTAAGGTGGCGGGTTCGAATCCCCAGCCCGGACCTGCCAAACAACAATGACAGCTACAACCAAAAAATAGCCGGGCATTGTGGCGGGCGCCTGTGGTCCCAGCTACTTGGGAGGCTGAGGCAGGAGACTCGCTTGAGCCCAGGAGTTGGAAGTTGCTGTGAGCTGTAATGCCACGGCACTCTACCCAGGGGGACAGCTTGAGGCTCTGTCTCAAAAAAAAAAAAGAATCCAGCCTGGGCCCGCCAAACAATGATGGCTGCAACCAAAAAATAGCCGGGCATTGTGGCAGGTGCCTGTGGTCCCAGCTACTTGGGAGGCTGAGGCAGGAGACTTGCTTGAACCCAGGAGTTGG
>CAUYTI010033981.1:0-43178 GCA_963575145.1 Galago senegalensis
ACAGGCGCCCGCCACAACGCCCGGCCATTTTTTGGTTGCAGCCGTCATTGTTGTTTGGCAGGTCCGGGCTGGGGATTCGAACCCGCCACCTTAGGTGTACGTGGCTGGCGCCTTAGCCAGTTGAGCTATAGGCGCCGAGCCAGTAACTTCTAAAAATATGGAATGTTGAGTAAATGTAATAAGCCAGATCTGAACGAGCTGTCCACACAGTGAGAGTGCAACTATTAGGTATCTAAGAAGTGATCATTTTGAATATGAAACAATAGTGGTTCAGCAGAAGAAAGTACAAAGATAATAAAATGTCTCCAAGAACATAAATTTAATTCATAAAAAACTTATTAAACACATACAAAATCAGCACTGGGCATCTACTTTGATGGTTATTAGACTATGAAATATACTATAAAGCAGGTCCAGGAAATATGCTAGGGAAATATAGAAGGAAGACATTGCTTGGACTGGGAAAGACTGAAAGTTTCACTAATTGATCAAATACTGATTGATTGAGGACCTGCTATGTGTGGCAACTATTCTTAGTGCTAATGTGAACAAAATAGCAGAAACAATCATGCTCATAGAACTTACATTCTACTGAAGGAACCAGACCATAAACAAATAAAAAGTAAAACATCTATCAAAAGTGAAAAGCACTGCAGAAAATAATAGTGGCAGGGGACAGGAGTTGTGTTGGAGAAGTGCAGTTTTAGGCAGGGCAGTCAGGAAGACCTCCTGAGGAAGGCAACATGTCAGCAAAGCCCCAAGGAACACAAAGGATTAAGTCATGTGACTCATGCCTCCGGATAGAGGGAACTGTCTGTGCCAGAGCATGACTGGTGAGCTAGAGGAATTGTATATCCCAGGAAAATCATGACAGCCAGAGTGACTGGGGTGGAGAGCAGAAATTGAGTTTGTGAGACATGGAGAGAGAGAGAGACAAAAGGGGTCAGATCACATGGGGCCCTGTTGGCCACTGTGGGGACTTTATCTCCCAGAGAGAGGGAGAGCAATTAGAGGTTGTGAGTAAAGGAGTGACATGGCCTGAGGATAAACTCAACAGAAGCAAAGATGAAAATAGGAAACCCAGTTAGGTACCTATCTCCAATCTAGATGGAAAATGGTAGTTCTTCAGTGTAGGGTGGTAGTCAGGTAAACAGCCTGAGGGGGCATATGTGAATACATATATCTCATAACAAACATCTTTTGAATGCCTACCAGACAATCGGTATTGTACTAAGCCTATGGACTGAGAGCCCTGACCTTAAAATCCTTCCATGGATATCCTGGACTTGCTTGATCAAACTCTACTAAAACTGAGCATTGCCCCTCATAGCATTTTACTTTTATTCATTTTAGTCTTCAAAATAACCTCATGAGACGAGTATTAATTTCCCATGAGTACTGGAAGCTCAAGTACTCATTATTCATTTTCTCACATCGAAAACTGATGCAGAAGTATCCGGAAATATTTTTTTCTCTGGGCCTGGAGTTAATTTTCACACTCAGATATGTGAAGATTTTCTTCCTTCATTTTGAAGATTATAGCAGTTCTCTATGTTAAATTAGGCCATATGGTTTAATAAATTATACAGACAGTATTGAAGATATTTTGTCTTGTGTATCACAAAGCTTTCACCTATGTATAAGGAAACACTTGGTGAGTATGTCTAGTTTCATAGTAATGATGAATGTTTACTTAATAAGATGTGGGATCTCTGTCCCACATTTTATAATGGATAGATCCTGCAATGGATACAAAAAGACTTGTCCTTAAGAATAATCATGAAATATCAGAATGAATTGAAAGACAAGAAAACCGAACTTGAGGCCTGTGGTGGAGAACAAGGTAATAAATAGGGTCTTGGTCTTGTTATATGAGACAACATAGATGAACCAGGAAAATGTTATGTTAAGTGAAGTAAGCCAGGCAGAGAAGGAAAAATATCACAGAATCACATAAGTTTCAGTTATATCCATCCCCCAAAAGATTTCTCAAAAGATATTAGTGACAAATGATTATAACTGAATAAAATATATACATTAGCACATCAAATCCTTGAAGTTTAAAATTTAGACAGCAGAGAGAAAAGTCGTTTGGGCAAACCATTATTAAATATTTCTTAATCAAGTGATTGATTAAGTATCAATCAGACTTTTAAGACTATTAGGAAGAGACTATTTTTGACTGTAAGTAGTACCTTCATTCTTTTACTAAACCCCACAGACACCCTGTACAGAAAGAAAAGAGCAAAGTATACAGCTACTTTGAGGAGAACAAAGATGACACTTCACCAAGTGTCACTCAAACAAATCTCAGGTTGCTTTCTAAGTTTTACAGTCAAGAAGATTCTGTGTAAACATTAGGTACTTTTTCCATCCCTCCCGTGATCAGCCCCCAGCTGTGATATTAACTGATTGCACAACTCATCATGGGCTGACCTCAGCTTCTCCTCTGAAATTTTCTTAGGGAGAACCTGTTCTCTGGGGATATGCCCAGACTCAGACTACTTGGGCTTCTGTCCAAGCTTTACTAGCCTCAAAGGTTTATTAGCAACTCCATCATGAGAACATGAATCACAATAAAGTTACAGATTCTCCAATACTCTTGAGCAAGATGTGCTAAGCTTTGTTACATCTGGCCCATGTAGACTCTGTCAAAGGGTACACCTGAAGTTCAGTGGAGCTAAAGAACAGCTCCCTTTAGGCCTGATCATCTCCTCATTGGGACACAGTAAGCTTTCCATGACTCACCCTCTTCATCTTTTTCTTATACTCTTCAGCATAAGACCCATTCATTCAATGAGAGAAAAATAAATTTAACCGATTTTTAATCAAGTTGAAGAAACTCTCACCTGAGCAGATTTTTTTACTTTACACATTGTTTATGTTGGTGCTATATTGACAAACATAAATTAGACAGTGTGTCCTGAAGAGGATCAAGCATAGACTCCAAGGCTCCATGGGATTCAGCCGTGCTTCCCCTTAAAACGTCATTAATTCCAATTCTCCTTTGTGTGGTCCCGCCTCTCCAGCCACACCAGCCTTCTTCCTCCTCCTCACGTTAAGCCAGCTTGTTCCTGCTGGGGTTCCTGCAGGTTCAGCTCCCTCTGCCTAGAACAGTCTGCCCTGGTTTGCTTCAACTTGTCACTGGTGCCTCAACCCGGATCACTCTCCCTGCATGACTCCTCAACCCCTGGCTCATTTCAGCTTTATCTTCTTCATAGCACTTTTCATTGTCAGAAAGTATCTTGTTCGTTTGTTTGTCTGGTGGTTTTCCATCCATACTCCCCTGTCTAACATAAGCACCCTAAGAGCAGGGGCTTTGTCTACCTCAATAACCACCATGTTTCCAAAGTATTGAGCATTTCTCTGACACACAGTAGGCACTCAGTAAACATTTGTCATAAAAATGAATAATTGAAAAAAATGAATGAATGAACTAATAGTTTCTATGCAAGTTGTAGCAAAGCCAACCAGAGCCAATACAGCCAGGAATTAGAACAAATCGGCCGTCTTCTAAAGCAGAGGTGAACAACTTTGGAAGCAACATCTGTCCTTAATGTTTACCCGTGTGTTCACCCAGACTCCAACCAATTGGAGGGTGAGAGAATTCTTTTATCTCCATGTCTAAGTTCCCCTCTTTGTGCCAACGTATGATATTTCTGAATAGAAGCCAACAAATATAAATCCATAGTACAGTAACTCCATACTTTCTGCCTTCATAATTAAAGGAATTTCTTCACAGTAAGAAATTCTTAGAGTTTTCTCAAGTTTATGTATTCCAAAGGCTATTTTTGTAGTTGACCAGGTGTAAAATTTGAATGTACATAGTTCACTTTCCTTGGTTCTACTTAATCTTGGTTAATTTCTGTAAAGTCCTCATGTGCTTTCTCTGTCTCTCTCTCTCTTTCTTTCTCTCTCACAATATATGCCTGAAGTTAGAGGTAAAAATAAAGATTTCTAGGCCATAACATGGGCATATCCTAAGTCATCTCTGCAGTCAGAATGACAAAGAAAGTTAGTATGTTATATAATGAATGTGATTGAAAACTGAACTAGAGAGATATCCCTTTTTCCTAAAGAAAAGTAGCAGCCTGACCTGTTTTTTTTCTTGTAATTTATGGTGGTAAAATAGTTCAATTTCATTTTATACTACACAGAGAAATTTAATAATCCAAAATATGCCATCTTATATAAAGCTGATTACAATTTTCATTAAAAATGAGTAAGCTTCAAATTGTGTATTCATGATATAATACATTTTACTACCTTATGAAGATGGAAACTTTAAATACATACTATTTATCTAAAACTTTTCTATGTATACACATGAAAAATTTCTTTTCTATTTATACACGTGAAAAATAATCAGCTAAAAATTAAAATTTCTCTTTATTTGGCATTCAAAACATTCAGGATTTAATGACTGGCATTTAAAAACAACAATAATGGCATTAAAGTAAATTAAAAAGCTATAATTTCTATTTAAATGTCATCACATGTAGACAAATTTAACAGATTGCCTCCTGGAAAAAAGTATAGCCAGTATATAAATTTAAAACACTTTACGGGCAAAAAGTCAAATATTTTAATTACCTACTGTTATTCTTCTATTGAATGGGTCTCTCCAGCTTCCACATGACTCATCTGCCCATTTATACACTAATGCCAATATCAGCCTGTAAACTAATATTTAGATAAAATGAGCTAATTTGGTGACTCAAATTCATTTTCCAATACCCTTAACCTTTGACAGACAAAAGTCAGCATAAGGGTGCTGACTGACCCTCTTGACTTACCCCCAATGAGTTTTTCGTGGCTTTAAAATTGCATTACAAAAGTGGTACTATTACCCTCACCCTCACCACTGAGGGCCTCTGTCACTGCAAGGTGCCACCAGCCACAGACACTTTAATGCTGGTTGATCATCACCACATTAACCTAACCACACATCAAATGATGGCTAATCCTGGCGGTAATGAGAGCTCCACCCCATGTAAGCCCATCGTGCCTCTACACATTTTCATCTGTGTCTTTTCTTTACTTAGGCTGAAAAGAATTCAGTTCATATATGTTTGCCTGGGAAATTACATAAAGCAAGACACTAAAAAGGAAAACTGGGGAGTCAAAACCTTGAAACTGCTTTTATCTCTAAGCTAGGGACAATTTTCCTTATTTTACTATTTATTTACTAGTTTATTTTTAATGAATATAACACACACATATAGTAAAGAGCACACGTCTTAAATGCATGGACTGATGAATTTTTATGTCTGTATACAGAGGGTGTCAAAAAACGTAAGAAAGAAAAGAACTATTTAAGAAAGGAAAAAACTATTAAAATCGTAATGCTCAAGGTACACCATTAACAAAAGATAAATACACGTTAAATTAAAGATAAATACATTGAGCACCTCTTATAATTGCAGGAGTCAAACATGACTTTAGTGTTGCATTTTTATTTCAGATTAATATGAGGTTCTAAATTTCTAGGTTACACTGTTTTCAATTCTAAGGTAAAATTCAAGTTGTAGTTGAGCCCTTCAGCCAGGCATCCTGCTGAACCCCTCACACTGTACACATTAGGTAGATCCCACCGATTGCCCTCCCTCCTCCCACCAGTCCTCCTCCCTCCTCCTCTTCTCCCCCCTCTTACCTCCCCTTGCTAGATTATATTTTGTGTGGGTATTTAGTTGTTTATATATCGGTTTCATATTAGTATTGAGTACGTTGGATGAGTATTACAATTTTAATACAGTTTTTTTTTCCTTTCTCAACATGTGTATACATTTTTTGGCACACTCTGTATATCTCCGTTATCACCTAGAAGATCAAGATATAAAACACGCTCATCAATCTACAGTGTTTCTTCATGTACATTGCCAGTCAATGCCTTCCCCCTTCCTAAAGGTAACTGCTATGTTATTTTGTTTTATTGTTAATTAACAAATAATAATTATATTTTTAATAGGATATAAACAATGTAAAGCTTTGATATATGTCTACATCGCAGAAAGAGTAAATCAAACTAATTAACATATCCATCATCTCACCTACTTTTTTTTTTTTTTTGGTGAGAAAATTTAAAATCTACTCTTAACAATTTTGTAATATATAGCTGTCCTTCTGTATAGTGTAATAAATCTCAAAACTTTATTCTCCCTGTCTAACTGAAACTTTATACATTTTAACCAACATCTCCCATTTCCCCATTCTGCCCCCACAACCTGTGGTAACCACCACCCTCCTCTGTGCTTCATGTAAGTGAGATCATGCACCGTTTCTCTACATGTAAGCTGGAGAAAATTTTAGTGCCCCACAATATTCATGGACAATGTCGAGTTAACAATCTGAAGCTTTGTTGCCTGGGACTTAGTGCCCCACAGGAGGAAGGATGGGGGGGGTGAAGGCAGAAGGTGGGTGCAGGGTGTGGTGTTTGGAAGTTGTTTGGTTTTCTGCCACTAAAGTTTATATGCAAAGGGTTGTCAACAACTTCTATTGTTGACCATCCTCTAAAAAGAGAGAGAACAAAAAGCTCCCCTGAAAGTAGAATCAATATTCATGGACAATGTCGAGTTAACAATAATGTGGAAATCCCTGGCTATCACTTATACAGAACTATATTAATAGAAAATGTTTCAAGTGACTGAATTCTGATAGTTAAACTTTCTCTTTCTTAATGTCAAGACTCAGAGTTTACTACAGGTTTATCTTGTTGAAAAGGGAAAAACATGTCATAAAAAAGCTGTAGAGTTGTGCAATAAGTAAATTCCTAACGCAAAGTTCTAAAGTTCTTGTGCATATATATACACACATGTATTTTTTAAAGAAAAACTCAGAGTCTACATTAAATAAATGTAACTTACAGTGTTGAAGTTCAAAATCTTTTCAATATACTCATGAAAGTTTGCTCTTTGGAATTTAATACAATTCTACTAAATTTAGTGTCAAGAAAAGAGAAGAGTAACTCACAGCTGTTCTTCCTCACTAACAGGCCAGGTTCATGAGCAGTCATCCCCAAAATGCCAATTAATTTAGATCACTACTCACTTGGTTAGGGTTTTAGGTGTCACCTGCATTGGGAGGGATGAGAATGAGTGTCTTTTCTGTGCACATGTATTCTTGGGGATTTTGGAGGTCAATAATAAGTCTCTTTATGGCCCTGGCTACATTTTTCTGTGGAAAGGCCTTCCACTACAGCTAGAAGAATGTGTTTGGCTCTTGCCACTTTTTGCCTCTGTGTGTGTGTGTGTGTGTGTGTGTGTTTACATATAAATCTACCCTGCCTGTCAGGTAAGTACTATGCTACATTATATGACTTTTACTAAAACATTAGGATGATTATAATGGGAAGATATACGTCAGTGTGACAGTTTACATTTCCACAGATATTAGGAATTTGCTCATTCAACTCTATTCAGCATCTGCTATTTTGAGTTGTGAGCAAGCTATTCAGGGTCCTTATATTCACATAGCTCATAAAAAATAATGATAAAGGAAAAGCATTATTCATTTTCCCAAATATGTTTCCATTTTAAGGGACCTTACATCTTTAGGGCCACTTTTGGTCGGAAAGCCAGGGATTGAATGCAGCTCTATGTTGAAATGTCTAAAGTTGTTCAAGGAAGGAATGGACTACCTCAAAGGCAGTGTGGCTCGGGTTGTCTGCTAGGAATTAGTGGGACTGAATGTCTCTTAAAATCCCATTTAACCCTCCTTGGATTTTTCTAAGTACTTTTATAAATATAGGGTAGGCAAAATTGAAGTAGACAGCATGGATTTCCAATTATCTCAAAGAAATAAAGTATTATCACTCATCACACATTCTGCTCTCTTTCTTTTCATTCTATAGTCTTACAATGATCACTTCTTTAGTCATCAATTCATTAACCAGACAATAAAATTTTTAGCACCATGCTAACCCTCAAAGAATTCTTCAAATGAATATTATATCTAAAAAGAGGTCAATTTCCTGGGTTTCAAAATACAGTATATCTCTTTAAGAGATACTAGTACAAAGTGTGTATATTTATTGACTAATGAGTTTATGAAGTAAGAGATCAGCTCAATAGAGTGATAAGTTTCACTGTCATCCTTAAGAGAACAACTTAACGAAGCATTTCGATTTATTTTACACTATTTTGAAATATAACACACATAGAGAAAAATGTATGAAAGCAAAAATGCTCAGCTAAAAGAATTTTTATAAAATGAATGTCTGAATATCCACCATACAGGCCAAAAGCCCTCATTTCCAATCAACTCCATTACTTATCTAAACAGTTTTCTGATTTTTGTGATAATCATTTCCTAGCTTTTTCTTATATGACACAAGCTTACAGCCCTGAAATCCATACCTCAGCATTACTATTCTTGAACTTTGTGAGTTGGTATTATACAGTATGTATCCTTTTGCGAGAATGGATTTTTGGCTCAGCATTACACTGGTGTGATTTGTCCCTAGCGTCTCATTTAGCTCTTGTTCTTTCGTTTTCTTTCATGAATGGTATTTGATTGTAATAACATGCACTATTCAGGTGTCCATTCTTCTGTTTACAGATGCTTGGGATGCTTCTTGTTAGGGGTATGATGCATTAAGCGACTATGAACATTCTTGGACCTATGTTTAGAAGCATATGTGTATGCATTTGAATAGAAGTGGAATTGCTAAGTTAGAGCCCACAATAATATCAATTTTAGAAAACACTGCCAATCTGCTTTTGTGAAATGGTTATACTAATTATACACCCACTAGTTGAGTGTGATAAGTTTTTGTTTTCATTTTAGTCATTCTGTTGGGTGTATAATACTGTCTCATTGTGATTTTAACTAGCATTTCCCCATTTACTAGGAAGGTTGATTTTTTTATATGTTTATTAGCTATTTGAACTTCTTTTTTAATTATCTTTTCTAATCTTTTCATACTAAGGTGGTTGTGTTTTCCTTATTGATTTGTAATTTTTTTAAATGTACTGAATTCAAGCTCTTTGTTGGTAATCTGTATTGTAAACATCTTCACTCACTCTGTGACTTGACCTTTTCAGTCTTCTGTGGGGGTTATACATGTAACATATGTAGAATTAAATATATCAACATTATGTGGGATGTATGATAGAAATTATGTTGATTAAATATCAACAACATTATGTGAGATATATAATAGAAATCATGTTGTTTTGAATATAATAATTGATTATATCAATTGAAGGAAGACTGTGACAAGATAACACAACATTTCAATCATTAGAGAAACTCTAAAATTTAACAAAGAAGTATAGCTAAAAAATGAAGATATATAATATAAAAATAAAATATTCTCAATTAACATAAAAAAATAGTAAAATAGGGCAGCACCTGTGGTTCAAAGGAGTAGGGCACCAGCCCCATATACTGGAGGTGGCAGGTTCAAACCTGGCCCTGGCCAAAAACTGCAAATAAATAAATAAATAGCAAAGCAAATGAACCAAGAATGGAGAGAATAAATAGCAAGATAGTAGACTTTAATCCAATCTAATAACATCAAATGTAAATGGAATCCACTTAAAAAGTAGAG
Organism: Galago senegalensis; assembly: GCA_963575145.1. Taxonomy (NCBI): domain Eukaryota; kingdom Metazoa; phylum Chordata; class Mammalia; order Primates; family Galagidae; genus Galago; species Galago senegalensis. Next base: position 9,551 of record CAUYTI010033981.1, read on the forward strand.
TGTTACGGTCAGATGTGGAAGGTAGCCAAGGCGGGTAGGTTGCCTGAGCTCAGGAATTCAAGAACAGCCTGAAGAAGAACAAGATCCTGTCTCCACTAAAAAAAAAAAAAAAAATAGGAAAACTAACCAGTGTTGTGATGGGTGCTTATTGTCCCAGCTACTCAGGAGGCTGAGGCAAGAGGGTCACTCAAATCCAAGAGTTTGAGGTTGCTGTGAGTTATGATGCTGCATCACTCTATCCAGAGTGATCCTCTGTCTCAAAATAATAATAATAATAATTAATTAAATAAAATAAAAGGCAGAGTTTAGACTGTATGAAATGGGATGAGGGGAGAAGGAAAGCAAGACCCAACTACATGCTAATTAAAAGAGAAACACATTAAATATAAACACACAGAATGTTTGAAGTTAAAATGATGGAAAAGAATATTCAAGACAAGCACTACAAATAAGAGGGTTAGTATAATCATAATGATAATAGACAAAACAGCGTTTTAGACAAAGAGTACAGCCAGAGATAAAAACAGAACAATCCTAAACTTCTACACATGTAGTAATGGAGACAAAGCAAAAAGAATAAATGGGGGGAAAAAATCACATTTATCATTAAAAATTTCATTGTCCATGTCTCAACAATTGATAAAAGCAGAAAAATTATGTGAAGATATACAGATTTGACAAACCTGAATAAAGTGACATTTATGCACTACTATGCCCCCAAACTGCAGAATATACATCCTTTTCCAGTTCATATGGCTCATTCACTAAGATATTTCAAGATATATCAAAGAAATTTTCTCTAACCTCAGTGGAACTGAATTAGAAATCAGTAATAATGAGATACAGGGAAAATCCTCAAATATTTGATAAAATAAGATACTTGAATTGTCACTAAGTACAGATGCAGAGAAAATCCTCAAATATTTGACAAAAGAAGATACTGGAATTGTCACTAAGTACATGAAAAGATATTCAACATCATTAGTCACCAGAGAAATGCAAATTAAAGCCACAATGAGACACACTTCCATTTACTAAAATAGATAAAATTTTTGAAACTGATAATGCCTTAACCAACAGGAAATATATCTCTCAAACAGACCAATATCAAGCACTTAAATTGAATAAAAAAGCTTCCAACAACAAAAAAAAATCTATCAAACCTTCAAAGAAGAGTTTGTACCTGTACTGCAGAACCTATTCCAAAACACTGAGAAGGAAGGAAGCTATGTTCTACGAAGCAAACATCACCCTAATTCCAAAACCAGAAAGGACTCACCTAAAAATGAAAACTACAGACAAATTTCACTAATGAATATTGATGAAGAAAAAAATCAATAATAACTTAGCAAATAGATTATAACTGCACATTAGAAAAATCATACATCATGATCAAATAGGCTTTATCCCAGAGATGCAAGATTGGCTTAACATATGCAAATGCATAAGTGTAATTCACCTATCAATAGATTCATAAGATGCAACTCAGCCTTCTTGGAAAGAAGTATGGAGAATCCTCAAAGAACTCCAAATAGACTTTGCATTTGATCCCATAAACTAGGCACCTACCCAGAAGAAAAACAATCATTTTATCACAAGGACATGTCTACTAGATTGTTTATCGCAGCTCAATTTACAGTTGCCAAGACATGGAAACAACCTAAATGCCCATCATGGGACGGAGGCAACATGGCAGACTACAGCCAGCTTTCCACAGAGGCTCCCATCCAGAAGGAGTCTTAAAGGACAGAAGTTTAGCGAGTAAGCCGATGGTTTGGACCTGAGCCAAGAGAGAATATTGAAGAACACACATCAACCTTGCTGAGATGAGCTGCAACCCCAAAAATACAATCAAAAGCTAAGACTTCACCCAAGAGTAACTGATTCACTAGGGTAGGACAGAGACCAGCTGAAAATAAGACAGAGCCACTTAGCCCCACCACACCACGCAGGTCCCCCAGTCTCTCAGGCCGTAACACTGTACAGGTCCTTGACAAAGCTCAAGGGGAAAAGCCAAATGCAGTAAAATAATCATGAGGTGGAATCAGCGAAAAAACTCTGGTAATATAAATAACCAGAGTAGATCAAACTCCTCCCCCCCCACCCAAGAAAAGATGGGGTAGATGCAACTGAAGATCCTATTCATAAACAGATGGCTAAGATGTCAGAAATCAAATTCAGAATTTGGATTGCAAATAAGATGAATAGAATAGAGGCAAAGATAGAATAAGAAATTCAAGGAGCATTCCAAAAGTTCACTCAAGAATTCAACGAATTCAAAGACAAAACCACCAAAGATTTTGAAACATTGAGGGAAGAGATTGCAGCCCTCAAAGATCTGAAAAATATGGTAGAATCCCTTGGTAGAAGAATGCAGCAGGCAGAAGAAAGGATCTCAGACCTTGAAGACAAAGCTTTTGAACATGCCCAAGCATCCAAACAGGAACAGAAATGGAAAGTAAAAATGGATCATTCTCTGAGAGAGCTCCGGGATAATTTGAAGAAAGCTACTATTTGCTTTATAGGAATCCCCGAAGGCAACGAAGTTGCTTTACAAAACACAGAGGCTCTTCTTCATGAAATTATGAAAGAAAACTTTCCAGATATGCCAAGAGATCCTGAAATTCAGATAGCAGACAGCTTCAGAACCCCAGCTCGACTCAACCCGAATAAGACATACCCCAGACACATCATAATTAACTTCACTAAAGTTAATATGAAAGAGAAAATTTTAAAAGCAGCTAGACGTAAGAAAACCATAACCTGCAAGGCAAAGAATGTTAGAATGACTGCAGATCTCCCTGCTGAAAATGTTCAGGCTAAAACAGGATGGTCATCGACTTTTAATCTCCTAAAACAAAATAACTTTCAACCTAGGATCCTGTATCCAGCTAAACTGAGTTTCATCTATGATGGAGAAATTAAATACTTTAATGACATTCACATGTTGAAGAAATTTCCCATAACTAAACCACCTCGTCAGGATCTTCTCAGACCTATCCTTCATAATGACCAGTACAATCCTCCACCACAAAAGTAAAGTCACTCATAAACTTTTAATCAAATTCCAATTCCACAGTGGCAAAAAGATTAAAAATGTCCACTGGACATTCAAACAAAACCATACCCAAAATTTTACCAGGCTTATCAATAATTTCAAACAATGTGAATGGCTTAAATTGTCCTCTAAAGAGGCACAGATTGGCTGATTAGATACAGAAACTCAGACCAGACCTCTGTTGTATACAAGAATTTCATCTTACCTTAAAAGATAAATATAGACTCAGGGTGAAGGGATGGTCATCTATATTCCAGGCAAATGGAAAGCAGAAAAAAGCAGGTGTTGCAATTTTATTCGCAGATATAATAGGTTTTAAACCAACAAAAGTGAGTAAGGACAAGGATGGCCACTTTATATTTGTTAAGGGCAATACTCAATATGATGAGAACTCAATTATCAATATTTATGCCCCAAACCAGAAAGCATCCCCAATTTATAAGAGATACACTAACAGGCTTGAGCAACCTGATCACTCCCAGCTCCATCCTAGTTGAAGATTTTAATACTCCTTTAGCAGTGTTGGATAGATCCTCCAATAAGAAGCTTAGCAAAGAAATTTTAGATTTAAATTTAACTATTCAACTTTTGGATTTAACAGACATCTACTGAACATTTTATCCTAACAAAACTGAATACACATTTTTTCATCAGTCCACAGAACATATTCCAAAATCAATCACATCTTAAGTCAGCAAATTTGAAAGAATAGAAATTATTCCATGCATCTTCTCGGACCATCATGGAATAAAGTTGAACTCAGTAACAACAGGAATCTGGAGACTCATACAAAAACATGAATGCTAAATAACCTTACGCTGAATGATAAATGGGTCAGAGACAAGATCAAGAAGGAAATTACCAGATTTTTAGAACAAAACAATAATGAAGACACTAGTTATCAGAACCTCTGGGATACCGCAAAGGCAGTCCTAAGAGGGAGATTTATAGCATTGCAAGCCTTCCTCAAGAGAACAGAAAGAGAGGAAGTTAACAACTTAATGGGACATCTCAAGCAACTGGAAAAGGAAGAATATTCCAATCCCAAATCCAGAAGAAGAAAAGAAATAACCAAAATTAGAACAGAAGTAAATGAAATTGAAAACAAAAGGATTATACAACAGATCAATAAATCAAAAACTTGGTTTTTTGAAAAAGTCAATAAAATAGATAAACCTTTGGCCAGCCTAACCAAGAAAAAAAGAGTAAAATCTCTAATCTCATCAATCAGAAATGGTAAAGATGAAATAACAACAGACCCTTTAGAAATCAAAAAAATCCTGAATGAATATTATAAGAAACTTTATTCTCAGAAATACGACAATCTGAAGGAAATCAACCAATACTCGAAAGCACGCCACCAACCAAGACTCAGCCAGAATGAAGTGGAAATGTTGAACAGTCCTATATCAAGTTCTGAAATAGCATCAACTATATAAAATCTCCCTAAAAAGAAAAGCCTGGGACCACATGGCTTTACATCAGAATTCTGTCAAACCTTTAAAGAGAAACTAGTAGCAATATTACTCAACCTTTTCCAAAATATAGAAAAAGACAAAATACTACCCAACACATTCTATGAAGGAAACATCACCTTGATACCCAAACCAGGAAAAGACCCAACAGGAAAAGAAAATTATAGACCAATATCACTAATCAATATTGATGCAAAAATATTCAACAGAATCTAGGAACACACCAAACAAATTATACACCACGACCAAGTGAGTTTTATCCCTGGATCTCAAGGATGGTTCAACATACATAAATCTATAAACATAATTCATCACATAAACAAGTTAAAAAACAAAGACCATATGATTCTCTCAATTGATGCACAAAAAGCCTTTGGTAATATCCAGCATCCCTTCATGACCAGAACACTTAAAAAATTGGTATAGAAGGGACATTTCTTAAACTGATAGAGGCCATCTACAGCAAACCCACAGCCAATATTGTATTGAATGGAATTAATTGAAATCATTTCCACTCCGATCAGGAACCAGGCAAGGTTGCCCATTGTCTCCATTGCTCTTTAACATTGTAATGGAAGTCTTAGCCATCACAATTAGGGAAGAAAAAGCAATCAAAGGTATCCATATTGGATCAGAAGAGATTAAACTTTCACTCTTTGCAGATGATATTATTGTATATCTGGAAAATACCAGGGATTCTACTACTAAACTCTTAGAAGTGATCAAGGAATATAGCAGCATCTCAGGTTACAAAATCAATACTCATAAATCAATAGCCTTTATATATACCAACAGAAGACAAGCTGAAAAAACAGTCAAAGACTCTATTTCATTCACAGTAGTGCCAAAGAAGATGAAATATTTGGGAGTTTACCTAACAAAGGACATGAAATATCTCTATAAAGAGAACTATGAAACTCTAAGAAAAGAAATAACTAAAAATGTTAACAAATGGAAAAACATACCAGGCTCATGGCTGGGAAGAATTAACATTGTTAAAATGTCTATACTACCTAAAGCAAATACAATGTTAATGCAATCCATATTAAGGTTCCATTGTCATACTTTAAAGATCTAGAAAAAATAATACTTCGATTTATATGGAATTAGAAAAAGCCTTGAATAGCCAAGACATTACTCAGAAATAAAAACAAAGCAGGAGAAATCATGCTACCAGACATCAGACTATATTATAAATCCATAGTGATCAAAACAGCATGGTATTGGCACAAAAACAGAGAGGTAGATGTATGGAACAGAATAGAAAACCAAGAGATGAATCCAGCTACCTACCGTTACCTGATCCTTGACAAGCCGATTAAAAACATTGAGTGGGAAATAAGATTACCTATTTAACAAATGGTGCTGGGCGAACTGGCTGGCAACCTATAGAAGATTGAAACTAGACCCACACCTTTTACCATTAACTAAGATAAACTCTCACTGGATTAAAGATTTAAATTTAAGACATGATACTATAAAAATACTAGAAGAAACTATAGGGAAAACACTTGAAGAAATTGGCCTGAGTGAAAATTTTATGAAGAAGACCCCCTGGGGCAATTGAAGCAACACAAAAATACATTATTGGGACCTGATCAAACTAAAAAGCTTCTGCACAGCCAAGAACACAGTAAATAAAGTAGGTAGACAGCCCTAGAATGGGAGGAGATATTTGCTGGTTATTTCTCCAACAAAGGTTTAATAACCAGAATCCATAGAGAACGTAAACGTATTAGCAAGAAAAAAAAACAAGTGATCCCATCTCAGGGTGGGCAAGGGACTTGAAGAGAAATTTCTCTAAAGAAGATAGGCGCATGGCCTACAGATATATGAAAAAATGCTCACCATCCTTAATCATGCAAATTAAAAGAGAAATGCAAATTAAAACTACTTTGAGATATCACCTAACTCTAATAAGATTAGCCTGTATCACAAAATCCCAAAACCAGAGATGCTGGCATGGATGTGGAGAAATGGGAACACTTCTACACTGCTGGTGGGAATGCAAATTAATTCATTCCCTCTGGAAAGACATCTGGAGAACACTTAGAGAACTAAAAATAGACCTGCCATTTGATCCTGCAATTCCTTTATTAGGTATATGCCCAGAAGACCAAAAATCGCATTACAACAAAGATATTTGTATCAGAGTGTTTATTGCAGCCCAATTCATAATTTCCAGGTCATGGAAGAAGCCCAAGTGCCCATCAACCCATGAATGGATCAATCAATTGTGGTATATGTACACCATGGAATACTATGCAGCCCTAAAGAAAGATGGAGACTACCTCCTTCATGTTTACATGGATGGAGCTGGAAAATGTTCTTCTTAGCCAAGTATCTCAAGAATGGAAGAAAAAGTATCCAATGTACACAGCCCTATTTTGAAACTAATGTATAGCTTTCATAGGAATGTTATAACCTAATTATAGCTTAAGAATATGGGAAGGGGGGGAGTGGGAAGGGGGCGGATGGGGGAGGGAGGGTGATTGGTGGGGTCACCTCTATGGTTTATCCTACAAGGGTAAAAATGAATTTTTCTAAAAGCAGAGTATGAATGTCTTAACTCAATAACTAAGAAAATGACATGAAGACCATGTTAACTAGTTTGATGAGAGTATTTCAAAATGTATATGAAAACACCACACTGCACCCCGTGATTGCATTAATGTACACAGCTATGATTTAATACAAAAAATCTTAAAAAAAAAATCCAATTGCATGTATCAATTATTTAATGGACTAGATAGGTCTGGAATACAGATGAAAAACTCAAAAGGGGGAGACAAAATGTAATAGGTAAGGAAGCTAGGGAGGATAGTGAAGTTAGAAAGGAGACCAAGTGTCAGATAAGTAGGTAAAGGCTTTGGATTAATTCTCCTGGCTTGGGAAACTGGAGGAAGTTTTAAACAGGGATGTAAAATAATCTAATTTACATTATAAAAATTACTTTGGCTGCAGGGAGAAGTGATCTCAAAGAAGTGAGTGTAAAAGTAGGGAGCCCGGTTAGTATAGATTAGACATGATGGTGGCCTCAAGCAAGGTGTTAGCAGTGAAGTGGGGAGCAGTGGCTGGGTTGGGAGCATGATGAGGAGGAAAAACTACCAGTATTTGCTGGCAGGTTAATGTCCTAGAAAGAATGTTCTTGTGTAAATTGAGCTAGAAGGATAAAAGATGGCATACATTTGAGATTTCAGAGGTGACATGATTTCTGGGGCCATAAGACCCAAGGCACATCCACAGAAGAGAGTGGCTATGGTGGTGACCACGGTCCTTATAGGAGCTGAGAAATTCCTACTAGGTATGACAGCATAGCCATCCTAATGTCCTAGCACAATGTAGTACTCACATGTTTGTGGTCATGCTGGTGTCAACAATCTGCTGTACTGCCAGTTGTATAAAACTCTCACACACACAATTACACACAGTACATAATACTTGATAATGAAAATAAATGACTACATTACTGGTTTACATACTATTCATTATACTGCAGTTTTTATGGTTATTTTATAGCATATGCTACACTTATTTTTAAGTAAACTGTAGAACAGCCATAGGCAGGTCCTTCAGAAGACATCTCAGGGCTCAGCGCCTGTGGCTCAAGTGGCTAAGGTGCCAGCCACATACACCTAAGGTGGCGGGTTCAAATCCAGCCCAGGCCTGCCAAAACAACAATAATAGCTGCAACCAAAAATAGCCGGGCATTGTGGCGGGCACCTGTGGTCCCAGCTACTTGAGAGGCTGAGGCAGGAGACTTTCTTGAGCCCAGGAGTTGGAGGTTGCTGTGAGCTGTGATGCTACGGCACTCTACCCAGGTGGATAGCTTAAGGCTCTGTCTCAAAAAAAAAAAAAAAACAAACAAACAGAAGACACTGTTATCAAAGTGACAGCCCCAGGAATGTCCCTGCCCCTGAAGACCTTCCAGAGGTACATAATGTGGAGATGGACGACAGTGATACTGATGATCCTGGGCCTGTGTAGGCTTCTGTGTGTGTCTGTCTCTTAGTTTCTCACCAAAAAAAAAAAAAAAAAAAAAAAAAATTTAATAGAAAAATATTATAGAATAAGAATATAAAGAAAAACATTTTGGATACAACTGTAAATGTGTTTGTATTTTAAGCTAAGTGTTATTACCAAAGAGTCAAAAATTTTTCAAAAAGTAAAAAAGTTTGGCTCGGTGCCTGTAGCTTAGCAGCTAGGGCGCCAGCCACATACACCAGAGCTGGCAGGTTTGAACCCAGCCTGGGCCAGCCAAACAACAATGACAATTACAACAACTATAACAACAACAAATAGCCGGGTGTTGTGGTGGGCACCTGGATGTAGTCCCAGCTACTTGGAAGGCTGAGGGCAAGAGAATTGCTTAAACCCAAGAGTTGGAGGTTGCTGTTAACTGTGATACCACAGCACTCAACCGAGGGTGACACAGTGAGACTGTCTCCAAAAAAAAAAAAAAAGTGAAAAAGTTTATAAAAGAATGTTACAGTAAGGTAAGGTTATTTTACTATAGAAGAAAGAAAAGGATTTTTCATACATTTAGCACATCCTAAGCGTGCAGCATTCATGACGTCTACAGCCATGTGCACTGACGTCCTGGGCCTCACACACACTCCCCTCTCATTCACTCACTGACTCACCCAGGGCAGCTTCCAGGCCTGCAGGCTCCATCCACCATGAGTACCCTACACAGGTATGCCATTTTTTCTTTCATACTGTATTTTTACTGTACCTTTTCTGTTTAGGTCTATTGGGATACACACACAGCACTGTGTTTCCACTTCAGTTACTGCCTACCGTATCAGCACGGTCACATGCTGTGCAGTTATGGAGCCCCAAACAGCAGGCTGCACCAGAGAACCCAGGTGCATAGTGGGCCGGACCATCCAGCTTTTTGTAGTTTCATAATGACGAAATTGCCTAATGACGCATTTCTCAAAATGTGTGCCTGTCATTAATTGACACATGGCTGTAAATCAAAATAACCTCAATCACATAATATGAAACAGGCAACTCTTGGCGCCCAGATCCTCACAGTTCCCAGAAAGAAAGGTACCCTTGCCTGGAAGGCAGTCTTGACACATCACATTTGGATGAATATCTATCCAGAGTCGTATTGAAATCGTCACAGTGAACTTTCACAAAATGTCACTGGAAGATTTTATCCTTAATTCACTTCAAAATTTCTTCAGGCTTTCAGAAATTCACAAAAGCAGGTAGAGCAACTGTCCCGGCCTCCTTTCTGTCTCCACAACTGTCTCCGAAAACCTGGCCCACGCTAGATTTTTTTTTTCGTGTCCTTCATTCTCTTAATCTTTTCTTTTCTAAGTAACTGTTCTCCCCAACCTTAATCAATCAAGCTTGTCTTGGTCCTTTCTATGAGTCCCTCTCCACTGAGGCACCAAGCTGGTGAAATCAGTATTCCCTGAGCAGACAGGGAAGGGAAGATGCTGTGACACTTTTTCTCCGGTCACAGAAGTAATGACATTTAGAGCAGCGCTTCTCAAATTTTGACAGGCATCAGAATTACCTAAAGAACTTGGTAAAATGCAGATTCCTGGGTCCATCCCCAGAGACTTGGATTCAGTAGGGCTGAGTGTGACCTGAGTGCCTGCATGTCACACAAGGCCCCAGGTGGTGCTAACACTGCGAGCCCACCATCTACCTGCAACAGCACTGACAGAGCCCTCCTGGGAAATTCGTAAGGCTCCTTTGGGCAGGACCAATTCACTGTCGTGTCTGCTATCTAGTAATACATACCTACATTTTTTTCCTTTCAGGATACGTACATGCAGATATATGTCATTTATGGAAATGCAAAACACAGTAGAAAGTTTTAAGAAGAGACCAGAGCAAAGAATCTCAGAGCTAGATGAAAATTCTTTTGAATTAAATCAGACAAAAGTAAACAGCAAAGAATCCAGAGGAATGAACAAAACCTATAAATAGGAAACACAGGAGAAATGTAACAAGGCCAAACGTGAGAATCAAAGGCATTCCTGAGGGTGAAGAAGGAAATGCACGAGGGCTGGGAAAACCTATGTGGGAGAGTAACTGACAACCTCCAGGATAGACAGATGGAACGTGATGGATGGATGGAATGATAACTCATTCAAGAAAAAAGAGAGAGAAGGAAGAAAAGAAGAAATGAGGACAGAAGAGGGAAAGGAAGGGAAGAAAGAAGAAAGGGAGGGAAGGAGGGAGAGAAAGAAAGAAATGAGAATCCTCCCTGTCCCCTTGTCCAGCCACAGGGGTCAGGACTGCCTACCATGTTGTCACCTGCCAGGCATGTGCTACTTCAGGATCCAGGCCACTGGGACAACATATTATATTACCCCCTGTCTGCACACCACCTAGTCTGATGGCATCCCCAATATTCCTGCAGGTGACCACAAACGCTACTCATCATTTGGCCTAAGGGCCTGCAATGCTGTGGGCACCAGAAGGTGTCCATAGAGTGGGACAGCTCATGGTTTCTCCACAGTCTACTGCCCTCCACGCCTGGTTCATGGTTGCTGCACAACTGCAGGGTTTACAATGAAAAGTTACCAGGTCCACTGCCCACTCTCTCCAGTGCCATTTCCACTCCTGCAAAGCAACACCATTTTCACATTTTAGTCATTCTTTATGGTATTTGCTTTTATATTTCTAAATCTCATTTTTTAATTTTAGATAATGTCCATTTTTCTTTCCTACTACAGGTAATGCAAACATAGGTCCTTAAGCTACGTCTCATACAGATATTTCCTTCCTAGTTCTCAGAACACAGTTTTATTATTTTTGGATAAGTTAATATTTAACGTTTTTGTTATGACTCTATAACTCTTATTTATCATTGAGTGAAGTAGTATGATAGTGGCTGTATTTCCCACTTGGTGAATTACACTGGTGAATTTACACTGCTATAATAAAATACCATAAACTGGGTATCTTACTAACAACATAAACTTATTTCACACAGTTCTGGAGGCTTAGAAGTCCAACATCAAGCAGATTTGGTGTATATTGAGGGCTTGCCCTCCAGTTCTTAGACAACCATCTTTTCACTAACCTCACATAGCAGAGGGACAGGGGTTCCTCTTTACCTTCTTTTAAAAGGGCACTAATCTTGTTCATGTGGGCTCCATCCCCATGACATAATCACCTCACAAAGGCCCCACCTCCTATACTATGAAATCACCTGTGGGGTTAGGACTTCAACATATAAATTTGAGTGGAACACATACATTCAGACCATACTATTCCCTTTCTTAAATAATTGTGTGTTACTCTTGGAATAAATTGCTTCTTTTCACTTACATTTTTTTTCTGTGAGCTCTGACTAAATCCTCCCCTACGCTTCCATAACTCTCCATTCAATTTTCTACATAGTTAATTATATATATGAATATATTTTAATATAAATATTATATATATATATATATATTTTTTTTTTTTTGGGCAGACATATTTCCCAAGCCTTCCATCATCTCTGAGCAAGATGTGTTAGGCCTTTAAGACTTCCCTTTGTCTTACCCATGCTGGAACCCTGATGTCCTAAAGCCTATGTCCTTCTCTTTCTTGATTTACTCTTTTGTTTTGGAGGAACACTACCTTCTGAAGCTCACTGAGAGGGTGCAGAAGATTTGAAAATAATAAAAAGATCCTTGCCTGTTGGAAAATGGCTTTATCCTAATTTCACACTGGGTTGGTTGTTTCATGAGGTATTGGTTTCAAGTTGGAAATCCTTGTTCTGTGAAATTTGAGCATTGCACTTGTGCCTTCTGTAATAACTTCCCACCCTGCAGATGGAAGGTTGGATGCCATTCTTCATTTGGATCCTTGTATGTGGCTTAATTCTGCAGTTGCTTTCTCTCTGGAAGCCATTAGGATCCCTCTTTCTACCCACTTTCTGAAATTTCGTGTAATTCAACAAAACCTGGAGCAGGTCTTTTTCCCTAAAAACTCATGTTCTGCATCTAAGAACTCATGTCCTTCAATTCTGATTTTTTTATTGTATACATCTTTGCTAATATTTCCCCTCTATTTTCTCTATTCTCTCTGTTAGACTTCCATCACCTGCATCTTTCTCTCCCACTTTTCATCTGACTTTTGTTTTACATCCTAGAAGTCCTCAAACTTACCTTTCGAATCTTATATTGAACTGCTTATACCTTATTTATTTTAGTTGCTTTATTCACATTACAACCTTGGTTAACCCTTAATATTTAAGGTTAACCTCCTCTTGGTTAACCCTTAATATTTAAAGGTCAGTCACTAAACCCTTACTGGAAGCTCAGTGTGCATTGTTTGTCAAATGCTAGGGTCCCTGATAGGATGCTGGGCAGGGACATGGCCATTCAGTGCCCACAGCTCCTTCCCCCAATCTCTTACTGGTGTCCTGGAAAAAGAGCAGGGGACAAAGTCAGGAAAGTCTCTCAGTTAAATTGTATACTTTCATTTAATCCTGTCTTCATCTGGCCTCCATCCTACCTTTATCTGCCAACAAGCATGTTTTTATTTGTCATGGTTTGTGGCCTGACCAGTCCTTAAGAAACATGATTAGCTTCAATGTGGAGGCTGTGGTTGGGGCAGGTCTAGAAGTCTTATCATAGGGTAAGGGGGAACATGCCAGAGAACACTCTGAGTGCACTAAAACTGTGGTTAGAGGAAGCAAAAAGGGTGCCAGGATCTGGGGGTAGCCAGGGATGAGAGTTTAATGTAGAAAAGAGGGTCTTGCAGATGCACTTTGCCAACTTGCATGCTTGTCCTCATTTACTCACTTTTAATTGGTCAACTCAATGGACTTTTAATTCTCTCTACTTTCTGCCTTCCTGCTCTGTCTCTTGGTGCAGCAAAGTATCAGGGAGGGTAATCCTAACCCAAGAAGTTCATACCACAGGAATGTGCCCATCTGGGGGTCCACTGTTTACCAGGAGACTCTACTATCACATACATGCCTGGTTTCGCCAAAAAATTCTCCTTATGATCATATGTTTCATTTACCCAAATAAGGTCATCAGAAAATATAATAGATATCACTGTGTGTAAATGACAGCAATTTTAAAAGGCATAAAAAGCTTTGTGTATTCCAACCATCAAAAGGAATGTTCCCAGCCCTCCTCCTATTTCTCTTGGAACATCAGCGAACTGAATTGCAAGGGAAGTAAAATGAAAAGATCTTAAGTTATCCTGCAGACATGAAGACATGGGAAGTTGGCTATAAAATTACACTTGGGTATTTTTGCTTATTCCCTGCTCAAACTCTATCCAAAATTTCTCTATGAAATTGGAAACTTTCTTCCCCTTTCCCACCTCTGCACTCTGCATGTCAAGAGCTAACTGGTCTTTTATAAACTCTCCCCTTCACTCCCCATCCACCCCCTAAAATACTCAGCAGCATTAGAGACTCATTCTTCATTGCCTGAACTGTTAAAAAAAAAAAAAAAAAAAAGTTGAGCCCATAACAAAGAGCTCCCTTCCACTGCCAAGATAAATTGTGATCCATCACAAAAGCACACCATCCAAGAGGATGAGTGTCAGCAGTTTTAAAGAAAACCAAGATGTGTAACCAGATAAACACAATGTACTCCTAAATGTCCAGAAATCAAAATGTGCACTATAAAAGGCAAAGGGTGTCCTATGGGTTATTGATGAAACCCCAAACTGGAGTTCATATAGTATTTCAATAGGAAATAGGAAATACCCAGGGCTGTTTTCCTTTATTTTTCCTTTTCTTTCCCTTTTTCCTCACCTCTTATTCTTCTCTGGATTCAAGGGTGAGAAGTGGTGAGAACTGTCATGAGGATGTGGATTATAATCCAAATTACACTCACTGTGGGATTTGGGGTATCGCCTTCACCTAGAATATCCTGATTATTTTTCCCCATAGGGACTTTGAACATGGAAAGTGTGGTACATATGTTGATTTCTTTGTTCTGCCTCTTGAGCACACTTCAGAGTCCTGCAATCCAGAGTCTGTGACGTGTGCTCATTACTAAAGCGTTCAAAGCAAGTCCTATTTAAAAGCCATGCAACGGGGTTGAGCCCAAGTTATACACAGAGACCCCAATGCATAAACTAAGTTCATCAATGTTTAAGGGAGCCTAGCCTTGAGCTTTCCCATACAACAAGGGGAAAGGGACAAGAAGTCTAATAAATTCCGGCTGGATAAGCAATCTGAGTGAAGGGCAAAGAACGATGGGGGGATGAAGGGGAGGAGATCATAAAGCCAAGAAAGAGAAAGGTTCATTAAACCGGAGTTTAAAAGGAAGTTGTACGAGCAGTTAATAAAGGGAGATCAAAACACGAGGGGTATGTTCCCAGGACCCTGGGCAAGCCAGCCTCTGGCAGCTGACTTGTCTATGACGATGCAAACAAAGGAGATATGGAGAACACAGTGATTAGGAAGTCAGGACAGCTCAGAGCAGGCGTTTATGTTCCAGCATTACTGAGACTGTGAGAGATGCTACAGAGCCACCTATTCCTTTAAAACAAAATAGTTCATCCTCGATAGTGGCCGTCAGGGTCTAAGCATCGTTCATAAAAGAACTAAAAAGTCTAAGAAAATTTAACTAATAATATTAAAAAAACACTATAGTCCAGATCATGTTGTCATTCTCAGTCCATTCTGAACTTGTTCTTGTTGCTCCTCTGTGTGTCAAAAAGCTCACACTAGGCATGTCAGTAGGATATGATTGCATGGAGAAGTTCATGGTCAGAAGCTGCAGAGCAGCCCAAAATGCCACATTAAATATTTCTCATGGGAATCCTTTGCAAAAAGCATGTGCAGGCAGCATTTTAGTAAAGGCACAGAGAAAAGAAGATTCACCACATAAGCCACTCTTCTCTCTGCAGGAAATGATAGTCCAATATCAACAACGCTTCCTGCAAGCTGACCCCTTAGTCACAGGCAGTCCAGCTGGTCTTGTTAACAACAAAGTCATGATTTATCTCTCAAAGATGTAAAGGACGGAAAGGCATAACTGAGAGATTGATCCCAGGGGACAATGACTTTCCCACCATTTGTATCTTTCCGTTTATACATTCTGGTACCAAGTCACATCTCAGGATCATTTGGGTGTTAAATGCTCTATCACTTTCCTAATGTTTCCCTGTGTCAGCACAGCGTTTCCTTTAGCAAGAAATTCATTAGGTTGCCTTAATTTATAAAGTAAATATTTTTGCCCCAGCAAGATTCATTTTGTTTGGTTGTACATCTGTTTTCTTAAGCATGTGCGAACTTGCACACGGTGAGCCATGTTTCCAAACACACTGAACAATTTTTATGAAGCACCATTCTCAGTCTCACCTTCTTTTCCACATCCATTTCAAAAAGAAAAAGAGAGAGCAAGAGAGATTTGACTCAGGATATAATTTCTGCTTGAGAAGGCAGATGAATACAGGAAACCAGAAGTAGGAGTCACCCACCTCCAAATAATTCCACACCCACAGATTCAGCTGATAAGAAGGCCAATATTTTTATGTCTTGTTTTACAAGTCATTGTCAGATCCCTTTTCCTAAATTACTCTAATACCTATTTTTCCAGAATCCAAATAGTAAAAACCAAACAAATGAGTATCAGGGACTTGGCTTTTATTGTTATGTTGCTTTCATACCTTTTAGAGTAGGTTACAGGCTCACACACCTTAGACCCACCATTTAGCTCTTCCAGATCGGCTATACTCAACTATGGCAAGTATGTCCAGTCATGATTATCCTGAAGCGCTTCACAGCAAGAACCATTCTAAGAAGATTACCTTGGTTTTTATTCCATGCATGCTATGTTTTTAAAAAAATTTTAACTGGAGATGTATGTATAACTTTGATGAACTGTAACATTTTCTTAACTAGGATATTTCTGTGTCTATGTGCACTTCACAAGTGGGAAAAGCAACCTAAATTCAGTAATGAAACACACAGACATAACAGTTTGAATGGGTAAGAAAAATAGGTAGAATAAGCCTATCAGTAAAAAGCCAGTCATAAAAACTACCTGTGTGTTTCTATTTATATAAAATATCCAGAAAAAGCGAATGTATGAAGGTGAAACAAAAGTAGATCAGTAATCGCCTCGGGCTGGGGTGGGAAATGGGAAGTGATTGCTCCTGGAGATAGGGTATCTTCTTTGGGTTATGAAAATATTCTCGATTTAGACTGGAGGAATAGTTGCACAACTCTGTGAATGTAATGAAAATCATTGAATTATGCCTTTAAATGGGTGACATGTATGGCATGCGAATTATATCTCTATAAAACTGGTGTTGAGACATGCCCTCTCAGAGGTAGTTTGTAGAGCTGTCCAGCACACAGGTGGGTCGTGAGCTTGAATGAGAGAGCCGCAAACCTTGGAACAAACCGCCTCTGCCTGACCCTCGGCCTTATCTTTGGCAGCGATATTTGACTCATCTCTGGTTCCTCCTCTGCTTTCATCCCACTGACTTGGGGCTGTACTTCCTCATCTGATCATCAATTGGCTTTGAATTGCTGCTTCTCCTTAAAATAATATCAAGTCCCCTAACACAACATCCACTGATCAATGCATGACCCTCCATTGCTCTCTAACCCAAACCTAGTCTCTTCTCAAAGATGCTAGATTAGAACCAAGGTGGGAGCCTAATTAACCTTAGGCCAGGCTCCTTGAGCAAGGAAGACTTTGCTTCATTTGTGTCACTCACTAGTATTTAAATGAGATGCTGAGAAACGTATAGAGACCCATGCAAGAGAATACCAAACTTTTTTTAGCCAAAAAAAATAGCATATGGTTTTCCATTTGGGCAGGACCACCCTGTTCCCCATCAGGACTGTGTTACAGAATAGAATGCAGGGAGTTCACAGCTGTACTCTCTGCTTCCCCCAGTATCAAAGATGCCCCCCAGTTACCCGTGATATTCATGGAGGCCCTGGAAGCAGGGCCACAAATAGTGATTGCTTCTTTAATGTCTGTGTTTAGAATGGCTTAACGTAAGGAAACATCCTAAGGGTTTGTCTGATCTCAGGAAAAGATAGAAGTCAGAAATGTGGTTTCCAAGGGTTGTTCAGCTTTTCCCAGTTTTCTCCGCCCCTCCTACTGAGCTGTTTGCTTTCACACGCAGGATCTCTCCAGGAAGTGGTGCCTCCAGGCGCTGCTGAGTCACTGAGTAGTCCTGCGCTTTAAATTTAAATTTTGACTTGAAGAAATTGCTTGAAAGCATTGATACCTTTTTCTCACCACTAGTCAAAGGCAAAATTTACATAGACTGAAAGCTATTTTTTTAAGTGAGAAATGGAAGAATCCGTTTGTCCATCATTCCATTCTCTTGCCCAGACACTTAATAATTAAGGGACAGGCCAGAACACTTCAGTTAATTACTTAAAAGGTTTTTCATTTTGTTTTTTCTTTTTCTTTAGGGTGGTGGGAGTTGAGTATGAAGAGTTAATGAATCGCCAACAGTCTAAGAAAAATTCTTGTAGGCATTCACCTGGAAGTTGTCACAATTTAAATGAAACTTAGTTTTCTTTATAACCTTTATAGCAATTTCAATTTCATGGAACTTTAAATCTTAAAATCATTTAATATAACTCCCTTATCCTACAGGAAACAAAAGTAAGAACCAGGGAAGAGAAGTGACTTGCCTAAGTTCCCATAGCTAAATATATAGCAAAACTAGGAATAAGAGAGCCCAGGTCCTCAGGCTCCTGAAAGAAAGTCTTCCTTATGTTATAACCTAATTATAGCCTTAGAATCTGGGGAGGAGAGGGGAGGTGGTGGATGAGTAGAGGGAAGGTGATTGGTGGGGTCACCTCTATGGTTTATCTTACAAGGGTACAAGTGAATTTTTCTAAAAGCAGACTATGAATGTCTTAACTAAGAAAATGACATGAAGGCTACGTTAACCAGTTTGATGAGAGGGGGAGGGGGCGGTGGATGGGTGGAGGGAAGGTGATTGGTGGTGTCACCTCTATGGTTTATCTTACAAGAGTACAAGTGAACCTTACTAAAAGCAGAGTATGAATGTCTTAACTAAGAAAATGACACAAAGGCTACGTTAACCAGTTTGATGAGAATATTTGAAATTGTATATGAAAACACCACACTGTACCCCATAATTGCATTAATGTACATAGCTATGATTTAATAAAAAAAAAAAAACTAGACAAGAATGATGTTTTGTCTTGGTACTTACAGAACCTAGCTCAGGATTTGACAGGTCTTTAAAAATAAATGAGTGAATGAATGAATGAGCAAAAACACAAGTACTAACAAGTTAAATTTGTTATTTTTATGAACTAGGGTTTAAAGAAATATTTAATTGGGTGGCTCCTTTAACTCAAAGGAGTAGGGTACCAGCCCCATATGCCAGAAGTGGCTGGTTTAAACCCAGCCCCGACCAAAAACTGCAAAAAAAAAAAAAAAAAAAAGAAAAGAAAGAAAAGAAATACTTAAACAAATAAGCAGACAAAGGTATTGTATAGCCATTGTTAAAATGAAAATACACAATGGAAGTAGTTGTCAGGTGAATTTAATTAGACTAGAAAGTGGGAATACAGGAAGAAGGTCCTCTATCTCCGAGGTAAAACAGCTAAGCAGAGGAGCCAAACCTGTCAAACCACCTTCACACAATGGCATAGACACAGTGCTGTCCTGGACGTATTAATAAAGGACCTGAAAATCAAACATTCTCTAGGAGCAGAAAGGGACAGAAAAAATGCAGATGATTTTATAGAGAGAGTATCTTTGATCTGGAATTTTAGGAATAAGAGGAAATTTGTTGTAAATGACATAATTGCTACTCTTTCCAGTCATGTATCCAAATATCTATTAATTTATGCTTAGCCCTCAATTCCATTGCTTTTCTCTATCCATGCCTAGTCTTAGTAGAGAACATTTTTTTTATTTATTCCAGCAAAGATTTGCACCACTCTTCCTACTTTGTCAGTTTAGTAATGGAATATTGATGGGATGTAATGAAATGCCTATCCATGTACTCCCTATAAACTCTAAACATGAGTTTAGAAATAAGGGCCCTCATTTGCCTTTTAAGAAAAAACTTGTAGAACAATCCTAGTTATTTATTCCCATAATAACCTGCACTTCTTTCATTACAATTGTTCTAATTACCATCATGAGGTTAAAGCCTACATGTTCTTCTTTTCATTAGAAAAGTAACTTTTACCCAGTGAGTGCTTATTCAATACATGTTAAATAAATAAAGAATAATCTGAAAGGGAGAAAGACAGAGACATAAACACGGGTAGTATTTTTTTTTTTTTCCAGAGCAAAGGAAATCTTAGCCACCCTCAGTGGCAATCCTGTCACTGGTAGGAAGATTAATATGCATGTGGACTATAGCCAAAAGGATTTTGAGAAGTTTTGAGCCTCATGGAAAAAAAAATATTCCCTAAACAACTACTTTATTGATTTTCTTATTTTTACATAGCCACTAAAAATTCTTGATTCCCACGTTTTGGGGTAAGTTTTCTTAATTTTTCAAAAGAACTAGAAGCCTAGATTTTTATGTTCAAATGTTCTCCTTTAAAAAATATTAGCACCAAATTTATATTTATTTTAAATATGTTCTTTAAGGGAAAATGGCTATGAACTGATTTCAAGATAACAGCTGCAATCTATGCCCAGAATGCCTCTTGTGAAAAGATCCCTAATTCCCTGCCATTTATATGTACTTAAAACAATTCCATATCTAGCATCCCACAGAGAGAACAGTCTTCCCCCAAACCTTATCTTGAATATACAAATTTTCATTACTATTAGAAAGTTGCAAATCACAAAAGATTCCCATCTTCATGCTAAAATCTAAACAAACCCAGTAAGTTATGAAATTATAGTTTTTAATAGCCAATTAAAGAGCTAAAGATGCTCTTAAGAAACTTAATTTCAGAAAGTTACGGGTCCTTCATAGAAGAGACATATGGAAAATGTTAGAAATACCAAAAATAAGTGCTTTAATAAAAGTTAAAAATTTGATATCAAAAATGAAGAATTGATTTGGTAGGCCTAATGGCAAACTAGAAACAGCAGGGGACGGTGACAGGAGGCATCTTGAATATTGCTTGTTAAAAAATACCCAAATGAAAATACTAAAAAAATAAATGGAGGAAGGGGTAAAAATCAGATGCGTATGGAACAGTATCAGGTGGTCTGATAGATATTTAGTGTCCCAGCAGAAGAAAGAACAGGGCAGGAAAATATTTGCATAGGTAAGAATGAAGGATTTTCTAAAACAGACAGAAGACATCAATTTTTAGATGCAAGAACTCAATGAAACCAAAGCAGAATAAATACAAATAACCTCATATCTAAACATACCATGGTTAGGCTGATGGGAAGCAAAGACAGTGTGTATATCATAAACACAGGAAGAGAAAAAAAGATAATTTTTTTAATGTCAGGAAATCAAATTTATAACAACAGACAAATGATGTTTATACCATGAAAGCAAGTTTGTTTTAACATTTGAAAATAAATCAATATAATTTGCCCAGAGTAAAGACTGAGAGGAAAATCATGTAATGATATTAATACATGTATAGATAACATTTTACAAAATTCAATATTCCATTTATTATAAAAATTCTCATAAAATTAGGAAGAAAACTTCCTCACCTCAGATATTATGTATCTAAAAAAACATCCTGCAACTTGGCATCATATTTAATAGTGAAATACTGAATACTTTTCTTCATAGGCCAGGAATCAGGCAAGATGTGTTCTAGTGATTTCTATACAATACTATACTGGTGATCTTACTCAAAGGAATAAACCCACAGGTTAGAAGAAAGCAAAAATGTTTTCTTCTTAGGTGATGACATAATTGCATATGTAACTGACTAAATGGAATCTAAAAGAAAACTAGAACCAACAAATAAGTTTAGCAAAGAAGGAAGCTACAAGGTCAATATACAAAAATCACATGTATTTCTACATATGGGCAAGAAACAATTACAAAATCAAACTAAAAAGATACCATTTACCATAAAAGTGCTGTGAGCAGTTATCAACATCTATTCCAAAGTGAGGGGAAGGCACTAGGATACAGTTTCTGAGGTCTGGGCTAATCACAGAGACCTTCCACAAGGACCTGTCATCCTTGACAGACTAATGGTCTCCAAAGATGTTCATGTCCTAATCCCTGGAATCTGTAAATATGTTATGTCATATATTTATGCAGTAGTCATGGGAAGGGAGAATTAAAATTGAGGATGGAATTCAAGATTTTGATCAGCTGACTGTAAATAGGGATAATATTCTGGATTATCTGTGTTGGCCCAAGGTAATCATAGGGTCCTTAAGTGTAGAAGACAGAAGGAGAATGGTTAGTGTCCAAGTGAAAGGATGTGAGAAGAACTTAGCTGGTGATTGCTGACTTTGAAAATGGGCAAGGCCATGAGCCAGGGAATGTGGTAGCTTCTAAAATACAAAAAAAAAAGCAAGAACATGAGTTCTACCCTACAGCAACCAGAAAGAAACATCGCCAATATTTTGCTTTTTATTTTTTTCAGTTTTTGGCCAGGACCGAGTTTGAACCTGCCACCTCCAGTATATGGGACCAGCAACCTCCCTACTCCTTTGAGCTATAGGCACCACCCTGTCAATACCTTGCTTTTTAACCTAATGAGATCCACATTAGAATTCTGGCTTATGGAACTGTAAGATACATTTGTGTTGTTCGAAAGCACTAATTTTATGGTAATTTGTTACAGCAGATGTAGAATATTAACAGACTTACTTCAAGAATTAGAAAAAGTTGAAGATTAAAACAGTAACTGCTTAGCATTAAAACAAAAATTATTTAAGAGTTCAAAGTCCTTCAAATTGCTAGACAGTTTTTCAGCAATCAATTGCTTTCTTAAAAGATTATAAAAAAGTAAATTCTAAACTTATTCTTACCCATTTATCACTAATTCAGAAGTGGAAAGTACAAAATCATGAAGTTTTCTTACACAATTGAAATAAGTCATCTTGAGACATTACAAACTTCTAGAAGCATTCTGTCACAGTGGCCTGCAGGAGTGAGTTCCAATGGCCATCTAAGGCTCAGTAAGAGAGAGAAGGCCCTCATTGTTGCCATGGGGTAAACACCTTCTCGGTTGATGAAAAAATTCCCTGTGTCCAGACTACTTTGCCCTGAACGCAGCTCCAAGAGTAAGACCAGCACGCAGTTATGATTAGCCAAACCTGCCATTCTTTTCATAATCTCTCCATCTTATTTATGACTGTGGGCTAGGCCAACACATAGTGAAAGCTGCTATGATTTTTCTATGGGTCCCTGAGTATTTATAAGTTCTATTTGCTTCATGTAAGCGACTCCGTCCTCCCTCTGCTCCCATCCCGCACCTCCTCTGTTTCCCCTTCAGATGGCATTAAAGGTGAGAGGAGAAGTGAAATCACACTGTAAGCACATCTTTGTTTTTCATTGCTGTGTGCTATATTCCTTTTTATTAAATTTAAAATTGCACCTAAGGGAGAAATGCAGCATCACAGATGGAGGAAGGGAGTGCTGGTTTCTTCACATGTAGAAATAAAGTCTATGGACTATGCACAACACTAATAAGAGAGTCTCTAAACATCAGAAACCCCAGAACAGCCTCAAAACAACTACTGCAGGCTACACCTAAGTTATTAAATAGGTACCTAAATTTTAAAATTAAAAGGGGATAATTATAAAAGAAGAGAGAGGTTTTGTTTTATTTTTCTTTTTTCCACTCCTACATGGCTAAACAAGTTCCCAGCTCCAACAGAGGCAATCAAAATGAACAGGAACATTAATGCCACCCCAAACTAGGACACAGAGGCAGCCCTGGGGAACAGAACCATCAGGGTAACCACATCCCCTTCTGGGAGGCAGGGGGAGCAAGAGGGCCTGAGGGCTGGAGAAGCATGCCGCAGAGCTGTAAACAGCTACTCTTAGAAATCATCCTCTTTTGATTTACAGTTCATATCCAAAGGGATATAGTTTATACTATCAAAACCTTTTTATTTGTTTGTCTATTTTTATGTTTTGCCCAGGGTATTTATAGAAAACCTTTACCCTAATTGCTTACCTGGGGTTTTCACTGCTATTTACATCCCTGATGAAGAAATGACTGATGTTATACCACTTAATGATGTCACAAAATGTAACTTACTAAAATACCAAGACTGTCATGTTTATAAGCTACAAGAGGGGTGTTTGTTTGGTCCATCTTGCAAATGGCAGAACATCCAGTGATTTATGCCTGGAATTATCAATGGGAGGTTCTAAGGGTCTTAAAATACAACGGGAGCAGGACAGTTGTTAGTATCTCACAGAAAGAATAGGGGATGGCAGAAAATAAAATGTTTTAACTTGCAAATAAAGTGTTACTTGCTAATTAACAATATATAAGTAAAACAGTATCATTTCCTCCTTTTTGTATGATTCTGAGTAGTCAAGCCAGTATGTGCTAGGCTATAGGTGAGTGCAGTAAAAACACACAAGATTCAGATTGGAATTACAAGGCTGCTGATTATTAGGATAATGAAATTTGGCAAATAGCTTTCTGAGCCTGTTTTCTTTGTCTGCAATTTTGAGGGTATCAGTGAAAATTAGTTAGAGAATGCCTAGCTCATTAGTAGGCTTTTAATAAACAGTTTTGAATGATTGAATGAGAAATAAATCAATGAATGGATAAACGAATATATTACGCTTAGGGAACTCCAGATCCTCCTCCCCTAACTGTTCTACTCACAGCCTTCCCCCTCTCCACTGATGACCACACTGTATGATACACTTTGTATCAGATATGGCAGGAGACTGTGAAGGTCTGTGCAGAACCTGACGTTTTTTCATTATCTGTTGTTACTGCCTGACCTCCACCAGGAATTCTGTAATAATCTTCTAATAGCTATTTCCACTTCTACCTCTGACAACCTAACAGTCTAATCTCAGAGTAATTTTTCAAAAATAAAGAATAGACCAAAGCCCTCTTCTGCTCAAAACCCTATCACAATCAAAATGAAAGCAACAATTCTTACAATGGCCAACAAAGCCTGTGTGATCCAGCCCTGCTGTCTCTCCAACCTCATCTCCTTCTGGTCTTCACCACCTCTCTCAGCTTCTGCCACCTTGGCCACTTTGCCAACCCAGACTTGCCGGGCACAGATGACTCAGCACTTTCGCACTGGCCGTGCCTGTGCCTGGAATACTCTTCCCCTGGCTGTGCACTCCCAGCCCCCTTCACACCCCTCCCGTCTTCATTCCCATCTTGCCTTCTCAGTGGTGCTTGTAACGCTAATCCCAGTTCATACACAGCCAGCTCCTTCTCTGTATTTTCCATTTTCTTACTTTGCTTTACTGTTTTCCCCTTTTTAAATAGCCTTATCACTACCCATTATTTTATGCATTTACTTATTATGTGTATTGTTTTTGTACGTATCCACATGCTAGAATAAAAGCTCTCTGAAAGGTTTGTTTACTGATATATTCCAAGAGCCTGGAACATAAGCTTATGCTCAATAAATATGTTAAATGAATATATTACTATTATTGATAAAATTATCAGATAATCTTCACACACAATAGTTTAAAGGACACTAGTGACAAGAGGAATATACTGGGAGCATAGAAGCATTTTGACTCCAGAAGTTGTGCCCCTAAGGGATAGAAATTGATTTTCTTCTCCCTGGTATGTAAAAATAGAGCAATTATCTTTTATGCATGTCCTGAGGGCTTTAGACACAGCACCAATCAAAAAACAAGGAAACTCTAACTAATGGAACCCAGTCGTACATCAGTATCAGTGTCATCTCCAAGAAAAGAACTGACCAAGGTGGAAAACATCAAACTTCAGGCATCAGGAAAGAAATTCACTAAAGAGAAACCAGTTAAAAGTTCAAGGCAAAACTAACAACCAGAACATCTCTCCTCTTTTCTCTAGGTTGAAGCATTTTATACTATTTTCTTCACAGCCCTGAGAACAGGCATGCTTGATAGAGTGAGACCACCTAGAATGACCTCCTGTGGGAAAGAATAAACCAGAGCCTTCAAATTTCTCTGGGATGAGAACTATTTAAAATTGACACATAGAAATTGTACATATTTATGGGTACATGGTGATGTTTCTATACATACAACATATGGTGATCAGGTCAGGGTAATTAGTGTATCCCTCATCTCAAATACTTCTCATTTCCTTGTGTGAGGAGCATTTAATATGCTCTATTCTACTATTAAAAGATATGTATGTCATTTATTATTGTTAATTATAGTCTTCCTAAAACACCACAGAGCCCTAGAACTAGTTCCCCCTTTCTAAATTTTGAATCCTTTAACCAATCACTCCCTATCCTCCTGTTCCCCCTGCTTTTCTAGCCACTACGAACCTCTGTTCTACCCTTTAACTTCATGAATTCTGTGTATGAGGGAACTTTTTTAGGTTCTGCCTATGAGGGAAAACCTGAGGGATTTAACTGTCTGTTCCGGCTTATTTCACTTACCATAATGTCCTCTAGTTCTGTCCTTGTCGCCATGATGAGATTTCACTCATTTTTCTGACTAAATAGTATTCTGTTGTGGATATCACTTCAATTTTGTTATCTATTCATCTGGACACTAGGACACTAGGTTTATTCCCCAGTTGGCTATCGTGAATAGAGCTACAAGAAACACAGGGGTACAAATGTCTCTCCAATGGACTGATTTCCTGACCTTTATATAAATATCCAGTGGTAGGTTTGCTGGACTGTACAGTAGTTCTCCTTGTAGATTTTGTAGGAACCCGCACAACGTTCTCCATAGTGGCTATATTAGTTCACATTCCTACAGTGTATAAGAGTCCCCTTTTCTCCACATCCTCTCCTGCGTTTGTTATTTTTTGTCATTTTATTAATAGCCTTTCTGATGAAAGTGAGATGTTACCTGTTATGGAGCTGATTGGCATTTCTCTGCTGATCACTGATATTGAGCATTGGTTATGGCTTTTTTTCTGAGAAGCATTTGTCAAGATTACTTGCCCACTTTTTATACTGCAGAATATTATGTAGCCGTTAAAAAAATGAAGATTTTGTGTCCTTTGTTATAACTGGGATGGATTTGGACAACATTCTCCAAATGGAAATGGAAAGAATGGAAAAATAGCATCACATGTGCTCAATAGCAATTTGAAACTTGTAAATTAACAACATGCTCACATGAGAGAGGGACTCAAATTCAAGAACAGAAAGAAGGGAAAGGGGTCAACACTGTGCAGGTATACGGCACACTTCCTGGGTGAAGGACCCAACTACAACCTGGACTTCACCTTACAAATGAAAACAGTGATTTAAACAAAAAATATTTGGCCAATTTTTTTTCTTTGCTTGCTGTTGAAATGTTTGAGTTTCTTGTGAATTCTGGAGTTTTGGATATTTGTCACTTGTCACACACATAATTTGCAAGTGCTGTCTCCCACTCTGTAGGTTGTCTTTTGCACTCTGATGACTGATTATGTGATCAGAAGAGTCATGATGAGCACAGATTCTTAGGTCAGATTCCCCGGGTGATTTGGGGAAAGCATAGTTTTGTCGCTAGTCAGTGGGAATAGGATTCATAGAAGATTAAAAGTATGTAATGTTGATGAAGCTCTAAGCACAGTGTTCATCACATAGCAAATTTTCAATTGCAGTTTGTGCTATTGAAATCTCTCCTACTTTCTGAAGACAAGGCTCAGAGTCTTATTCAACGTGCTATCAGTACAGTGGATTCTTTGGTGCCAAACAGCCATTGTGCAATACAAGTGGCAAAGGGTATGCGCCAAATAATCATGGTCTTTGGACAAGCTATGTAAAGATAATCCTCTTCCCATCTAAATAAGGAGAGTCATATGCACCTCGTTGGAGTTTATAGTAAAGATAATACAGACAAGGGCAGAGCATGGCGCATGGGAAATGCTTAACAATAGTTATTATTACAATCATCACGTCCACTGAAGGACTGTATCCAGTGACTTCCCACGCATTCCTAAATAATAATAATTTAGGAATAATAATAATAATAATAATTCTCTTTATTATAATAAGAATTCTAATAATAATAATAATAATAATAATAATAATAATTCTCTTTTCTTCCTGCTTCTCTCCCCTGCAGTTTGTTGCTCGGCTTCTACTCCTCCCAGTTCGTTTTCTGCTCTTCTCCCTTTGCTTGTCAGGTCAGGAGTTTCAGCTGTAGTGATTTGATCTTCTCGGCCCCCTCACCAACATAATGCTGCTAGCACGTCCTCCAGCTCTTACCCTAACCCAGCACTTCACTTCTCTCCTCTAAGAATTCCTTTCTACTCTTAAATCCAACTCTTCCTAATCACTGCAAGCCCACATGTCAAAAAGTATGGAAAGACTTGGGTCTGTTTTCCCTCTGGGAAAACATATGTAAATCTGACACTACTTTACCATCCACATGACGACTCATCATTGACACTGCCAGGAAGTATTTGTTATATTTGCCGTTTAGCATCCATATGTTTTTGTAATCAAGTTTCCTTTGAGAAGAACCCCTCCACACTAACAGCCTCATGGTGTGGGTGGGCATTCTTCTGTCCTTTATGGCAAGAGGGGACATGTGACTGGCTTAGTACTCACACAGGGAAAGCTTGAGAAGAACATGGCAGGTAAAGAGAGACCTGAAAGGAGGAGCAAGCAAGAGCCAGTCCCGATGACACTGTTTGATCCTCTAGACCAGACATCTTCAAACTAGCGTCCGCGGGCCACATGCAGTCCACCTAGGACATTTATCCAGCCTGCTTGGTGTTTTTGCCACTGCTGCCTGTCCTGCTTAGCAGCCAACTGGTCCCTGGGCCTGCAGTCTGGCCCTCCAATGGTCTGAGGGACAATGAACTGGCCCCCTGTGTAAAAAGTTTGAGGACCCCTGTCCTAGACAAACCCATGCCTGAAGCGGACTACGCCTCACTTTGTCAGTTACATCAGCTAGTATTCTCTTCATGTTCTAACCCGTGTTGACTTGAGTTTTTGTCATTTGCACCTGTGTCTCAATACACCATCTGTGTGCATTTCCCGTCTATGTTTGTCATGACACTTCAGTTTTTATGGGCTCACAGGCCAGTCCGGGGCTCTAATAGAAGCTATGAATCCCACTACACACAAAAGACACAGAATACGGAAACACATGCTGAAAATATTTTCAGGTGTTTTAGGACTGCCTGGAAACCCAGATGAAGAACCTCATCAGTATGGGTATACAGAGAAAAAAATAGCACAACACAGTTTGAGAGAATGAGGTATTTATTTCTTAATTATTTGGTGTTGTATGGGTTAAGGCAAGATAAATTGCTTGAAGAGCTGATGTGGTTAATCCACTTAACAAAATCTATAAAAGCTGCATGCTTGAATTAAAGATAGAAATGGAAAGAGGGAAAAAAGGGCTGTAGTCAGTTCCTCAGTGGGAAAATTAAGATAGGTAGAAAGCATACTGGGTACAAAATTACATTGCCACTAACATTTGGTCAGTATTCTTATTTTTATTTAATGGTTCATGGAAAATTTCAAGCACATATAAAACATATGAACTAATATAATGGACCCTCACATACCCATTAGCCAGCTTCAACAATTATCGAATCGTGGACAATATGATTTCGTCTTTATCACCACAGACTTCCTTACTCCCGATTTGTATTCTTACTTTTTAATTGGGGCAGAATTCACATAAAATAAAATCAGTCCTTTCAAAGCGAATAATTCTGTGGCATTTAGTGCATCTTATAATGTTGTGTGGCCACCACCTCTATCTGGTTCTAAAACATTTTCCCTACAAGTAAATACATATGCTTTTTAAGAAGTTGCTCCCCCATTTCTGCTCTTCCAAGCCCCTGGGAACCACCAGCTACATTCTGTGTCTGTGGATGCATCTATCTTGGATATTCAATAAAAACGGAATCATATAACATGTAACCTTTTGTATATGGCTTCTTTCACTTAACTTGACACTTGTAAGGTTCATGCACATTATAGCATATATCAATACTTTATTCATTTCATGGCTGAATATTACTGTTGTACAGATGTACCACATTTGTTTATCCATTCATCTGTGAATGGACATTGCTCTTTTCCACCTTTTGGCTATTATAAATAGTGCTGTGAGCATGCATGCACTTAACTGATTGAGTACCTACTTTTTGGTGGCACACACCCAGGATTGGAATTGATAGATTATACAATAATTCTGTTTAAGTTTTTGAAGAATTTCCAAACATTTTTTAAAACATAATTTGAATGATCTTGTATTTCTGTTTTTATAGATGAGAGTTCTAGTTTCTCCATATCCAAACCAAAAAAAAAAAAAAAAAGTCTTCTCATATTAATAATAATTCTGGCACCCAAACTTCTTACCCTGGACTTCTTGGAGTCTCCTGATGTGTTGTAATTCTTTGTGCCTTTTGATTACTGTCCACTCTTCCTGGCCTTTCTCTGTTTTCTGAAAGCTGAACTGTATGGACTGCATAACCTGGGATCTTCTACTCTGAATTCCACTTGGGTTGGGCCTAGCGAGGGAAATGACACTGGGATATGTCTTCCCCAGTGTTCTCTTTGCTTTATCATCACGTTATGGGAGTTGTTATAGCCCTTTGTGATCACAGCTCCTTTGAGTGGGCTTTCCTCTATACTTCAGCTCTGAAAATGTTATTTCCTCCCCCACCTCTTCATGCCTAGAAATGAAGGGAATGGGGAACACAGAACTCTAAACATAGTGTGATCTGTTTCATGAGGCAGGTAAAATGGGGTTGGTGAGATGGAAGAAAACCTAACCATCATCTGTGACACTGTATGAGAACTGATGTTCTGAATCTCAAACAACCATCATGACAAGGGAGCTTCTGGAAGGAAACCTCTTTGATAGATGGGGGTTCCCCTGTTAGTTGTCTCTCTTTCTCTCACTAGGCAGCCTGCAGAAAAGAGTGCAGTGCACTTCCTCGAACAAGAAGTTGCCTTCAGAAAATGAGTTTGAAATGTGTTATTACTTCATGGAGTTAGGAAAAAACTGATTAGCACAGCAATTAACTTTAGGAAATTAGCTAGTTCTAAATTTAATAGAACTAGAAGGAAATATGAAGTCTTCTAAACTTTTGGAGTATAGAAAATTTTTGTAACTATAAATTCACAAGTCAGAAAGGAAAAAATGATAATAAATTAACCTATATCAATATGCCTAAACCTCTACATGGAAAATAACATATCAGTAAAGAAAAAAATATGACAAACTAGGGAGAAGGGAGACTACAATTATACTATGGAAAAAGGATTAATATCTCTGATATAGCGGTTCTCAACCTTCCTCATGCCACGACCCTTTAGTACAGTTCCTATTGGTCACGACCCACAGGTTGTGAACTGCTGCTCTAATATATATGTATGTGTTTATATACACACACATATATGTACACATATATACACTACTTCTAGCTAAAATAAAGAAACAAAGTCTAACAATATGATACAATCTGATTGAAAACTGGGAAAGCATACAAATAGACCATAGGAAAAAAATGTTGTACCTTATTCATAATAAGAGAAATACAAATTAAAATCTGCTAAAATGTCATTTTTTAACCAAAGAGATTGGCAGAAATCTATAATTACAATATGGTATTTTAACAAGGTCATGAGAAGTGTTATTGTTTTTAAAAATGGCCATAATTGCTTTCCTCCCTGGAGCCACATCCTTTTGTGATGTGCCTTTGACACTTCTCCCATCAAGGTATGGAGTGGATTCCCCATTCCAGGCTGCCTTTGTGACTAGCTTTGACAAACACAATCCAGGAAAGCAGAATCAGGTGAGGTCTGTCAAAGTCCTCAATCAAGCCTGCATGCTTCCATTTTTTTCTCTTTGAACTCTGCACAGTCACTAAGTGAACATGCTTGAACTAGCTTTTTTGATAGTGAGACACTTGGCTGGGTCACCTCCCTTCAACCCAAACAATAGCCAACAAACCTCAAAAACTAACCTGCCCTGCAGTTGACCTTACATCTATGACAGAATCCAGCTCAGAAAAGAAGGAAAGGAACTGAGCTGAGCTTACCAATATCACCCCCCACCCCCACCAGTGTTATGAGTATCAATGTGGAATTCGTTGAGTAAATGATGGTGCGAACCCACATTTTAGTGCACTGCGGTTGAAAATAGAAGGGAAATGTCTATGTACTGACATAGAATGAACTGTAGAGTACGTAGCTAAGTGAAAAAGACATGATATAAAGAGGTTGTTTCCAAGAAAACTGGGACAGTATAAAATGCCATCCCCCCAAATTGAGAGGGAGCTGAGAGACCACAGAATGACTCCTACAAACCCCGTTTGGCAAGTGAGCTGAGTTTATTGAGGTTACTTGCTATGTTACTTGTTCCTGGGAAGTACAGGAATTTCCTCCACAGAAGCCTCTTACATGAAGAGCTACATCTGCCCTCCTTGCAGTGCTGATGTAAATCCCTTCCCAATGAGTAATGCCAAGTTTTTGTATCTTTGTTATTCAGAGAGTAAAACAAATGTGAAGACACAGCACCATCATTGCACACTGTCATACAACCCATTATGTTAGCGATACTACAATTTCCACCAGGCAAGGATTTTAGTATTACAGTTGGCCAAAGAGCACTGCAGGATAGTTGAACCAGTTCTACAGCAGTCGGGGCTGGTCTGTGCTGACCATTCCAAGGCAAGAAAGTGCTGAGGCATCCAAAAAAGTGCTGGGAACTTGTCCCAGGCCCCGTAGTTATCCTGATGCCTATCTAGTCTACTTTGTAATAATTGTTCTGAGCACGCCAAACTACTTTAGCATTTCTGTTTTGTGGCAGGAAATCTGCATTCTTCCTTCAGAGGACATTTATTAGACTGCACTTTGTATAAGAAAACAGAGGAAATAATATGTATGCAAAGGGTTTTTGCTTGACAAAAGAATCGGTGGAAATATAAATCAAACCCTAATAAAAATGGTTACCTATAGGAGGTGCGAGAGAGTAGAACTGAGAGGAACAGGGAAAAGGATGAAAACTGCCTGTGAAGACCATTTCATAGTTCTCACTGAATCACGTAAATATTTTATGTACAAAAACCCCACAATCTAGTCTGCAAAAATATCATAATAACAAAATAATCATTTTGTGTGCTTTTAAAATACAGTATTTTAAACTGAGTATTCGTAGTGAGATATATACTCAGGATAAACAGAAGTGCAAAAAAAAATTCATTCAATATTTTTAAGTGTAATGTAAGAATTGGTATAGACACTGTAGAAAAATAAACAATTCTGTTAGTGTTATTAGAAATCAGAGATTTTCAAAATGAGAGAACACTCTAGAGTTGCATAAGTATAAAATCAAAGAAGCTTAATAAAAGGTAAAATCAGTATCATTTTCTTTACACATCAAGTATGATCATTTTACATATACATGTGTGCACACACATACACACTCACACTTTTGGGATTTGTCCAGGAAAAGACTCCAAAAGCCATGTCATCCCCAAACCATTTTAATCTCTAAACACCATTAATTTTAAAATAATTTGCGTCCCTTGGAGACATAGCTGATTCCACATCTGAAGAAGGAAAAGTCTAGATGTACAGACGGTACATTTGCGTGAAAGCAAGACAGTTTCCGGAGACTAATTGGGTTGTATTAAAACAATAAAGGAGATAAATCATCTGGGACAATATGAGCTTTAAGAAGAAAACTGTAATTCACCAGAACACTTAATATTTGCATATATATTGCATATATGGCTTATAGATATATAATATGGAAAATTTTTAATAATTGTTAAACATAGTAGGTAAACATATTAGTAGGTTGATAATTTTGTTACCCCTACTTTTCTGTATATTTGAAAACATTTTTTGGCTCGGCGCCTATAGCTCAACCGGCTAAGACGCCAGCCACATACACCTAAGGTGGCGGGTTCGAATCCCCAGCCCGGACCCGCCAAACAACAATGACGGCTGCAACCAAAAAAAAAAAAAAAAAATAGCCGGCATTGTGGCAGGCGCCTGTGGTCCCAGCTACTTGGGAGGCGGAGGCAGGAGACTCGCTTGAGCCCAGGAGTTGGAGGTTGCTGTGAGCTGTAATGCCACGGCACTCTACCCAGGGGGACAGCTTGAGGCTCTGTCTC